>KL274614.1:0-16263 GCA_000699545.1 Podiceps cristatus
TATAATAATATTATTATATCAAATATAAGAATTTAAATTGGCAGCCACACCAATGATAATCAATCAGTAGACCTTTACAGGGCTTCAATATGGAAGGCATTTAAAACTTCAGCAGATAAAGTCAACTAGGGTAACACATTTGCTTAGAAGTGTGTGTAAATGGCTGTAGGATACACTTGTCATTAAAAAAAAGTTGCAGAATCAGACTCCATCTGGCAAAGCTCACATTGCAGATACACTATATGAAACATTAGTAATTGATCAGTTGACCTTCATTTTAGTGTCTTTGTAAGTATCATACAAATGTGACATATAATATAGATATCAATGTAACCTTCTACTTAAGAACTTACATCTGTAGCGTAAGGTTGTCTTAGAACTAGTGTCTTAGAACTAAAATGATTCTTGGTTTTAAGCCGAATACGTTTATCCAGCGAGTTTGCTTTTTACGGACAAGAGGAGATTTTTTCCTACTATCCACTCAATATAGTGCAGATTCTGGTGAGAATTGGCATACTTGTACTTATCTATAGCAATGGAATTCTTTTCTAGACAGGTCTTTTTTAAAAGATGGCAAAAATTTGAAGATCAGATGGTTTCCTAAGATAGCCACACTTTCAGGGAATGTTTTACATGATAAAAATGTAATTATCTATATTTACATTTAGTTTCAGCAGCATAATTCCAAAACCACAAGCCTAAATACTACCTCTACATTAGTTCTTCAGATCTCTGGAGTCTGCTCTGGCCCTCCATGGTGTGTGGTACATCATAAGCAAAATGTTTCTTGGACATCCTCCCTTCTATGAAATCTAAGAGGTAACAAGCCAAATTGTTAAACTGCATAGCAGTTAAAAACACTGTTGCTGATGTTCATAGAAATTGTGTTGTTTATTACCGCTCAGAAGGAACAGAGAATAAATGGGGAATATTAGATTTGTTATTAAGGAATTATACATAGGATTAAGTTACTTTTTTGAGTCTTACCTTTTATAACAAGGCTCAAAGCAAGCCCGTTAAAATATGAATCCCCCAGTAGATTTGATGGCTTGCTTTTGTAAAAAGTCAAGCAAACATATGTTACCAATGACTTTTATTAAATGAGTCTTCAAAATAGCAGTAAGTGCAGGACGAGAACATTTTGTGTTTGAAATATGTATAGCTTCAGGATTTGATGTATGAACTCGAACCCACCCAACAGAATTTTTGTAACCCTGTGTTTGGCAAATCAACATAAAGATGGTGACAGTTTTTAGTAAGTGGGCTTCCAGCCAGTTTGTTAAACAGGAATGTTTGTACTTACTTATCATAGCTGGTAGCCAAATTTGTTCTGGTTCTGTCACAGGGTTGAGATTTCCCAAGGAAATCTTACTACGGGCTACACATCCTCAGAAATACTAACATGATTTTGATTTTCCATATTGTTAAATCCATAAAAATTCTAGCATTTTATCTGAATTCATCTAGTCCATTAATTAAAATGCTGACATGGATTCAGGAGGCAAAATGGAGGCACTGAGTTCAGAAGTTCTGGAGCTGACCCAGACCCATTACTCTTAAAAAGATATAGCCTGGTAAGGAATGCCCTTTGCAATATTTTTCACTCTGACTGCCTCCCAAAGACTCAGAGATCTTTTGCTTTGATATCTGAGATGAATAATACCCAGCTTTGGACCAACCAAGTTGTTCTTTTTCCATGTAATACAGCCTTGTAAACATAAGTTATTTTAAGTCAATTGTGTATTAGCTCTGTGAAGTCGGTGAATACTTGATGAAATGATTTTTCCTTACTGAAATATTCATGAAGCTAATTTTCAACAATCAACAAAATCAAGTCATGTTTTTGAAAAAGAAAACAACATCTTTCCATATCTGCATGTTGAATACAAATCAAAAAAATTCCCTAAAATAGAAATGATCAGATTCATTTTTTGTATTTGCTCCTGATTTGATGAGAATTTGGAGTCCCAATCAGACAGTAAGTGAATAGCTCCTTTATTATTACTTTGATTTCAGTTATCAGTCACCCTTTTTTTGGGAGTGAGTATATAGTAGTGAATTTGATACTGAACCTGGAACACAACCCTGACCATAGCAGGCACTAACATTTCTATGAGGGATTTAATTTAATCTAATTCTCCAACATCTCAAAATCTTATTAATGTTTCCCATTTCATTCACACACACAAAAAGTTTAGCTGTTTTCCAGCAAAGCGGTCTGACTAATATTTTCATGCTGTCTTGGGGAAAACCTGAACCAGTATTTACCAGTTCACCGAAGTCCATCAAATCCCTGCAATTTGGCCTAGTCACTATTTTGGGAGTGGTGTTTTTAGTTGCATGCTATATTGAATTCAGGCTGAGGAGGAGTTTAATTTGTAAAAGATTCTTTCTGTATGTCGTTTTTGGCTTTGAACTCAGAAACATATTTTGAACTTTCCTAATCATGAGAGCCAAAAAAAGACCACAAATGCCTTGAGGATAGATCCTGTAGCACCTCTCACTTTAGCTGAGCAACCTAGAGGTTGACAGAACTTCAGTTCTAATGGAGAACTGCAATTGCATGGCACGGCTTGGAAAAATGCACAGTAGCAGCCAGGCAAATAGGTGGAGAGGGAAGAGAGAGGGGATGGTGACCTCCTTATCCACTTGGCAGTGGAGCTTGGCTGGCCTGGGAAAAACAGCCCAGGACCTTACATGATGCATATAAGGTCTCCATGTGGTGCGTGCTGACAAGCAGGCATTTGGAAGAGCCACGTGGGGAAAATCGCAGCCTCACTCCTGGGCGAGTTGCTTCCTAGAACTATCAGGAAGGTTTGCAAAAAGCAAGACGCTGGAAATGCTGCCTGTGCAGGGAGCCAAGGCACGCTATTCAAGCGCCTGGTTCTTCAGTTCCCCTTCGGTTCACAGTCTGGGGCTCTCCCCAGAGTCAAGAGACAAGTGACTGTTTAGAAAGGATTCAAAACTGGGCTGCAGGAGGAGGAAGGTGGTAGCTAGGCTTACCTTAAGCAAAATAGCCGAGTGGTTGGAGTGTTTGCCTAGGAAACAGGAGAGAGGAGTGATTTGCCCTCCTCTGCCTGAGGCTGCCAAAAACCTTATCTCCTATCACTCTCCTAGGAAAGCGCTGTCAGCACCAGGCTAGCTGTGAAGCTGGCTGGAGGCAATCCCCACCCTTCCCGTGTAAGCTTTTCTCCTGCAGAACAAGAAATACAAGAAGCATTAGGAGCAAGAGAAATACTGTAAGAGGATACTGTAATGTGACTTGTTGCCAAAGGTTAGGTGAGCTCTCAGAGTGCCCACTGTGCTGCGCATGTCCCAGGGGACTCGGGCAGAAACACAGCTTGTTCTTCAATCCTTGTTACTTGTTCAGCAAGCAGGCTTAGCACCAAAAAGAAGGATGGTTCTGGCCATCCACGGGGTTGCTGCTGTAGGTACCTGGGAATGTGGGAATCAGACAAGGTGCTGGGCAGCTCCAGGCTTTGCTGGCACCTGAATTTGGGCGGTTCAGAGCTGAAGCCCCAAACCCAAACAGCGGTGTCTTGGGAGTTCTGCCTAAATCCTGAGGCAGTACTCTAGTGGATCTAGCTGTAAGTCTTATTAAAAATTGTGTTATCATAAATCCATCCAAGTAAACATGTGGGGTTTTTTTTTTAAAAAGAAGGGGCACTTCACCCCCCTTAGATTCAAATCATTTTGGTGGTAGAAAAATCTAAGTTAGAATATCAAACACCTCAGGAAATAAGAATAAAATGTGCCCACCATACAAAAAGCCCTCATTAAAAAAAACCCAAACCAAACCCCAAAACAAACGGAAAAAGTGAGCTGTGAAATGGTCAGGTTAAACAGACAAGAGTAATGCTAGTTTGTCCCTCTACAGACTTGGAGTTCACAGAGGATAGATCAGAACAGGCTTGGGGGAGGGAGGGCTACTTGCTAGCTTCACTGCTTGCTTAAATAGCTGACCTTTTTCTCACTTGGCAGGACTGCTAGGTATCACTTCTTTATGTAGATAAACTGTTCTTTTGGCTAACTTGGCTCTTCTTTAACAATTGAAATATTTTGAAACAGATACCGAGCACAGCATAAACCTGAGCATGTCATAAATATAGACATAATTTAGGAAAAGCTTTCCTGGTCAGACTGAGTCAGCTACATTTTAGTTTGTTGACTATGTTAGTTCTAGTGGAAACAAATCGAAAACACGGGCATGTTAACAGAGAGTGATGAGAAGAAATAATCTGGGCCTTCAGAGGCTGTAAAAGCACGGTAAGGGTGGCTTTTGATGCCATGAAAACACATTCCTACAAGGCAACTGTCTTTCTTCCACTGAGAAGACTGGGGGCTCTGGGGTGTCTTTTGTCCATTATGGATCCACAACTGTTCTCTAATTCTTTAATTGTATTTTACTGAGCTTGTGCCTGCAATGCAAGACATAACCTGTGTTCCACAGCCAGACAAACTTGATTTTGTTCACTAACAGAGAAGTGAACCGCTTCTCTCATTTCTCCTTTCGAATATGTTTTGGTTTTCATTTGATCCTGTGTTTTGTTGGTGTACTTTTATGATACTGTTATTACAAACGAGTACAAATGTCCTTATTTACGGAACTAATGAAGGTAGCATTGTCAGTCTCTGGATATCAGACTCTTGTCCACATGTGGAAATTAAGACATATATTAAGGTGATGACATACATACTGCTTTGTAACGATTCCATGTATCTCTATATAGTCACACTTATTCTCCATTAAAAGCATTTTTTTAATTCAGTATCCTTTGGAAGCAGGTTAAGCTAAAAAGTAAAAATACACAATTTCTATTTACATTGAAAATTAACTAGGATTCAAGTAAAATGTGAATTTAAAGTAAAATATATTCTAAGCATTTAGAGAATTATAAGAATGTCTCATTCATGTTTAATTTAGTTACCTTTAAAAGTAGATTTAAAAAAAAACAAAAAACAAAAAAAAAAAAAACAAAAACAAACAAACAAACAAAAAACCAAAAAAAACCCCACCAACTTCTTTCCTTGGTAAAAGTGTTTCATATTAAGTTATTCAAGAATAAAGTCTTCAGTATTATTTCCCAAAGTACAGATATTTGCATAACTTCACATGTGAGGATATTTTGTATTTTGGTGTTGAATAAAATACTCTGATTTATCTATTTTCATCTGGACTACTTCCTACATGAAGAAGATTTGAAGATTTGGCCCAATCTTGCCCCATTTGCCTATAAAAATAGTGTCAGGAAGCCAGGCAGCTGGTGTAATCCTGATAGACGACACCAGCAGTTAGCTGACTGCTTTCTGCAAGGAATGCCTAATCTTGTTCTTGTCATCCTCATTCTGGCAAGATCTCTTGGTATAATCCAGGGTAACTTCGCCTGTGTGAGATGTTAGGATTAGGGTCTGCGATTAACCGCATCTCTGAGCTGCCTGCCTGAATCCGGTTTGTATTCTGGTGATGGCTAGATGCTGCAGCATACAGAACTCGGGATTTCAGCCTTCAGTTGATTCTTCTCTGAACCTTTGTTAAAAATCAGCCATTTATGTCCTGATTCAAAGTCCAGTCCATATTCTGCATATCTTCTGCATAACTCATGCAGAGGATGTACTGTAGCATTGCAAAGAATGACTAATTCTTTCTCTATTATGATGACTCACTATTTGTTGTTCTAAGAAACAGGATTCTCAAATCATGGCTCTCCCTTAAGGTTGTGGGTCTTTTTTTTTTTTTTTTTTCCCCCTTCTTTTCATTTTTTTCCCCTTTTCATATTTACTATTTATCAGTCTAGGCAGATGAGAGACTTTTAAATTTTTCATATAAATTTTCCTCCAGTATCTTCCCTTAAGTATTGTCTGTAGAATTTTTACCTCCTACATGAAGATTTAAGAAAAGATCATTCAAGTATCTAACACGATGAATAATTTAGCATTTGAAAGACATATTCTCTCAATGCTACAATTAAAGCACTGTTGCTCCTTACAATTTTATGTAAAGACATTTTCTATCTAATCCTGTTGATTAATCATGTCTTCCTTTTTTCCACTGACTAGCTGTCTAAATTTACATGTCTTTTGCAATTACCTTAAGCACAGACCTCCAAACTTCTGCTGTTATAGCTGTCTATAGCTAATTAAATGTAGAAACAAACAAGTAGGTGTTGGGCCTTTGGTAAAATTCGGGTAATTTATTTCTATATTTAATATTTCCTTTGGATTGATTCATGGCCAAGGCATGCAGCTGAGATGTTTCAGTTGCAAATTTTGCTTCTTTTCAAAATCCTGCCATTTTTTTTTCTCCATTTTATGGTACACGAAGAAGTTTACTGTTCATTAAGCCAATGTAATAAAATTATTGTATCTTTTGGCAACGTCAACTACTTTGAACAATAGAATTCTTTTGAAAACACCAGCCAGCAGTACATTCTTGTGGCATACACTTCAGTTTTGTGAAATGATTGTTTTTGTTTGCTTTGGGTTGGATCGGTGATTGCAAGCACATTTTTAAAATTGCCTTGTCATAACTTATTTTCTCTAAATCATTACATTTTTAATGTTTGTGTGCCTTGCAATGCCCAAATTGGCTGCATCATTAACTCCTGGTGAAAAGAACTACAGATTTAAGATCTACTCTACTTTTCTGTTAGATGGATGTTGGCATGCACTTTAACTTTGAAAATCTGCCCCCTTGGTAGCTATGACAACTAGTGATAGGTTCTGGGGTATTACAAGCAAGTATGAAAAGTGGTGAATAGCACGAAAACTAAGAAGAATTTATCTTCAAGGTTAGCTACTGTTTCCCCATTGTATTTCTTTACAGCCTTGATAGTGAAGGCACTCTACAAGTACCTCAAATTTAGGTCCAAGCTTGTTCACATCCCAGATGCTGTGTGTTTATGTGTGAGAGGCTGTAAAGAAACAAAAGAAGTTGAAAAAAAAAAAAAAAATAGGTGTCATGTGAAATGAGGTTTTGGTTTGGGGTCCCTGATGTTTTTTCTGGATACATCTCTACCTTTTCTGTGTGAGTCTCTCTTTTTGATAAAGAACTCAAATATGGACTGCAGGCTATGGGGACTTTGTCATCCATTTGGACATGTATCACCTCTCTGCTCAGCTGCCATTCAAGTTCAGGAATTGAGGATAAGAAGGGACAGCCTCTGCAGGATGCTGTGGCTGTCGGTGTCCCTCATGTACTGGAAAGGGGAGGAAAGGTGTGTTGACCTCCAGCATGTGAGCCAAGGTCCTTCTGGCACTTACGATCATGGGGAGAAACTGCAGAGCTTAGATCACCTGCTGAAAACCTCTCTCCATTATGCAGATCTTCCTTGGGATGTTCCTGGCCTGGAAAAAAACAGAGTCTCTGATGCCTGTATGCATTATTATGACCGATTTCAGCTGCTTGGGAAACAAAAACAAGAACCCTAGAGAACAAATCTTATTTGCTTTCAGATCCCTCCAGGGCAAACAGCTTGACTTTTGCTTTTTAGGGACTTATTTGTCAGGCAGTGCTCTTAGAGACAGGAGAAACAACTTACCCTTGGAATACTAAAACACTGTTTCAAGTGTTTCTTTTGGACATCTTATGGAAAGCAGGAAGACAGTGCCCACCACGATGGAATCCACTGCAGAAAGAAGGGGCAGAGGAGAGCAGAACACAGAAGAAGAGGACTGCCTTCTTTGAATAATTCGCTAATCTGCAGGCAGTATTTATCAATTGAGGAAAAACAACTTTGTGTGCTAGCTTTCTTGATAAGACAAGACCACTATTGAGCGTGCTTACATTTGTTGGAGCTTCTTAGACAAACTGGTAGCAAGTCAGAGAAAAAAAAAAAATGGGCCAAATAGCCTTAATCGGTGGAGTCAGCCACAAACCAAAGGAGTCGTCTGAGCCATTGGGAATCACCTGATGAAAAGGAACCTGAAATCCCAAAAGCAGCTGGAGCCTGCAGGTATGTGCAGGTATGATCAGGGCTGGGGCTCAGGGAGGCACAAGGTAGCACTGAGCAGCCTGACATAGAGTATTTGTTGTTACGAGCTGAGCAATGTTAGCATGGAAAAGGGAAAGTTTAAGGAGAGGGCTGAATTAGGATAATGAGGGTTCTTAGTGATTCATTCAGGGCCTCTTCTTGTGCTCCAAGGGCTACAGTGGCAAAGAATCACAGCGTTTATTTAAAAGTTTTCAAGAGTAGCTGGTGTGTTTTGTATTGTGGTCTGTAAGGTTTATGACTGGCCAGGAGCATTTCTGGCGCACAAGCAGCAGACCTGTATGGCTAAAGCGTATGATGCCTGTACGCAGCCGCTCCTGTCTTTCCAACCCACTCTTCCCAATGGAGCCTACAATTAAGAAAAAGCTATAAAAAAAGTCTTGTACAACACTCTCAAGTGTGATCTGTGCAAAAGGAGGCTTGTGAATCCTGGCTTAATCAAAAGTCAAATGAAAATCTTGGTCTGTGAATCACAGGGACATTTACTAGCAATTTACTCCATTTCTGAACTTCCCTTGGTAACATACTAGGCTGTATGGATGACTGAATGAATGACTTTGTCAGGAAAATTACTTCTGATCTGCTTTGGCTTTTCATATTGTCTTCTACCACATTTTTAAATATATTTTGAACTGAAGAGGGTGAAAACATTGAATAAGACCAGGTTATGAGCACTTAGAAATATTTCTGTGGAGAAAGTACAAGCTGTAAAGATGCCTGAAATAAACATTATGCCTGATGAATGTGCTGGAATTCTTTGAGTGCACTCTAAATTGGCAGGCAGAAATGAAACAAATACAAATAATCTTATTTGGAAGACAAAGCCGTGTATTGCAGAGGAAAAATCAGTAACTGTCTTACAAGATCAATGGGTTTTTTAAAAGGATGCCTGTTCAGTATTAGACTTTTTTTTTTTTTTCTGCATCTTTCTTATATCTTCAACTTTCTTTAATGAAAATATAAGACAGAAGCAGAACAAAGTATTACTGCTTGTGCCATTAAAAAAAAAAAATATTTCTTGTAACGTGTCAAATCCTAAGATTTTTCTTGGGTGGTTGATATCTTCTAGTCAGCCCATTTTCAATCTAGTTTAGGATACTCTAAGATAGTGCTGTTTTACTATCTTTGCTCTACTCTTTTGAGTAGAGTCAGCTCACTCTGTGTCTTAATTCTTGCTTAGAAGTTTGAGTAGTGTGGATGTCATTGTGATATTCCATGAGTTTATGTGTACTGGTCTTCCAGTGGCAGGATAAATCACTTCTGGGCATATGGCACATATTTATTCTAATAAGTCTAATCTTTTTCTTTTATAGAAGAAAGCTTTGAAGTTGCCATCTATGTATCCAGATTTCAAACATGCATGATAACAGATCAGAGATAATAAAATTAGGCTTATTACTCACATTTTGGTACTAAAGGCGTTTCTTTTTATGACATACATTCATGATTCTTGTTACCGTACTAATGCAGGAAGAGGTAATTTCACCTTTTATCCAATATTACATCATTTTAAACATTCAATTAATGTCCATATGTGTTGGTTGAGTCTATCATATCTGCATGAAGTTACCTTTCAGCCCACACTCTCTCCAGTAGCCAGTGATACATCTCAGTAAATTATCTTGAAAGAAAAAATTGTTATGGTACTTCTGAATTAATAACTTTTAATGATTTTCTTTTACCACTAGTAAAAAATCTTGAAGAGAAAGCCACCCTCCTTCAATTTAGGGGACCAAAACTCAATGGGAATTTCCTTATCAGAAGCCTTTCTCCTACTTAGTGATATAATTAACTTTTGTCTTCTGTATCAGGCTTATTAAGTTCACTGCTGTGTTTTGAAATTATGCCCTTGGACCTTCCATAGAATTAATTATCACCTCTTTGCCTCTGCATGTGGTCTGCAAATTCTACCCTTTCTCAGAGGTTTGAAATAACAACTTTTTCAAATGAAATTTATATAAGTGCTTTTGTAATATCTCAAAGTCCAATGACCTTCCTTCTCTCGGTTAATTCTCTTGTGCTTTGGAGACATGTTTTTTCCTATTTATAGAGAAAAAGAAGGCTTAGTATAATGTGGAAACTGGGAGTTGTTGGAGAGGTTGTTGGACCCTGTGGTCAAAGTAAGAAGGAAAAGTTGGGATTACAGTCCTTCCATGTTTGTCTCACACATCTTGATCCCTCCAAAGCTCTGTGGGTTTTTTTGTTTGGTGGTTTGTGGGGCTTTTGGGTTGGTTTTGGTGGTGGTGGTTGGTTGGTTTTCGAGTTTTTTGGTTGGTTGGTTGGTTTGGGTTTGGGTTTTCTTTCTGTTTTTTTGCTTTGTTTTGTTTTGTTTTGTTTTGTTTCCTTTTCCCTGAAAAAAAAACCCACCACCACCAAAAAAATCCAAGGTAAAAATTTTTAATCTAAGGATTTCCTTTCCTTGTTTTTGATATAAAAACCCCTAGATACGCTCAAAAATATTGGTGCTTTTCTTTAGGAAAGCACTGAACTGTAGCTAATATAATATTTGTGTTTTAACATTAAATCTTGTTGAAAATAAAATGCTAAAATAATGACTGTAAAGTTCTTAAACTTTGAGGGGAATTTCAACTGAAGGGTTTGAAATACAAGGTAATTTTAAATGAAACCAGGAAAACAAAGTCATTTTCATCTCTCTGTACAAATTGCTGGAATTTTCAGACCTTTTTGGAGTTAGGCAGAAAAGTTAATGGGATCTGGACACTTGAGCTCCCCTGAAAATGCCAGTTAATACTACCTGTTCTATATGAAATATTTTAGGACTTTCTGTACAAGAATAACAGAGGTGCACTATCTGTATCTAGCCTGGTGGAAGTTCAGAAGAACTGAAGTTGAGGTCTCTATTATGGTATATATTGTGTAATTTTAGTGGTGAGCTGTTTCATTCATGTCACCAGCAGAGATGTATCTGAGGTAAGTAGAAGTTGGTATTTCAGCATTATTGCCCACCTGGCTCCCTATGACAGATTCAGGGGACATCCTGAAAATCCCATAGGTGGATTCTCTTGCTTGTTAAAGCAAAGTAATGAAAGAGTCCTTGGTGTCTTAGCAAACGTTTGGTGTAATCTTTCACCAATTCTGCACTTCTGAAAATTATTTTTGTTTCTTGAAAATATTTGGGAATATGAGCAGGCAAAAGATACAGTCATGGTGACAATACTGGCTGCATCCAGCCAAGATAGTCAGTAAGTTACTCACCAGTGTGGTTTTGTATCTTGCATAACATCAGCCTAAAACAATTTGGAGCAGTTTAGCCATGTCAGGTGTTAGGGTTATAGACATACTCATGGCCTTTGCTAGTACTCTAAAAAAGGCAGCTTGCTTATTCTTCACTGTTAACATTTCTGTCAGCTATCAGTAGGTATCTGCCAGTAGATTTCTTAAAACTTTCATTTAACCCACCTGTTACGCCTGCATTGGTGCATTAGCCATTCCTCTGGCTTAGCTAATTATTCCTCATTTATCACTCTCTGGATCAGCTACACTTGTCCTTTTCTAATAGGGTGAAAAACAGAGGTGGAAGGGAGAGGTTACCGTTGCCTACACATTCCTTCCAAAGTGTACAAAATCTTCTTTCATACAAAACAGTTGGCTTGATCTTACTGCTCTAGCTGTTCAGATCTGCTCCTCCTCCATTATCTGTCATGCTTATAACAATTATCTCCATTGACTGTAAGAAAAACTTTTATGGCATTTAATGATGTCACTTTCATTCCTTTAATGACTCAATCCACAAGCTGCTAGATGTTATCCACCTGCCAGTACTGAAACCAACCTGATCTCTGCTAATCGACAGCTTTATGTAGTTTTCCAATATGTTTGCCAGATTATTTGGAGGTATTTTTGATATTGAAACGGCCTGGCAAATGGCAACAGACTTACTGGTTCGTCTTCATTAAAGGTGACAATATTTCCATCAGATTAATTCAGTTTTAACTGCCCTTGACTTAAAAACATCATTAAAGATTCTAAACAGCTCAAGAGAAGATATTACTCCCAAAAGCTTAAAAATCTTAGTTGGGAATCCATCTGTGCCTGTAGCCTTTTTTCCTGTTGACAAATACTTAATTACCTGGCTAATTTACTGATGTAGAATTTCTGTCTCTTGTCTAAGATGCTACATCTAACTTGGGAAGGGTTTTCCCTTTCAAGAGGGATGCAGAGAGGTGTTTCTCTTGGTGGAAAAAAATAATCTTTGTGCAATGTTTAATCTGATGGCCTCAATATTAGCTGACTAGGTTCTTGTGTTGTATTTTCGTTGTTCTTCTATTTTAGAATTCTTAACTGTAATTTTTTGTTTCTAAACTGTCAAGTCTGCTTTATTATTTTTCAAAAAAAATATCTCTGTGAATTGGATGAGAGACTTGCTTTCATTATTTTTTGATGTTGCTGAACCATTTTTTTTTTAGATTCATCACTCACTAATCAAATAGTTGAAGAGACATTTTTAATAACATCTAGGTGGTGACAGAATACTTGAAACACATTGTTGCTTGGTGTCTAAAAATAACAATATGGACTTTATCCTGTAGTATAGAGGAGCCCAGCATGGATAAATTGAGATGGAGTCATACCTAGTTCTATAGGTCTGTAGTTTCGAACCTGTGTGCAACTGATAATTATCAGGAATAAGTTAAAATTAATTCATGGGCAAGTGAGCATGAGTTATGGTATCTGGATCATAGGGCTGTATTGCCATTTTAGGCAATGTTTTCTTCACAGACAACATTCCACTGTCCTGGACTGCCAAATCTGGGCAAATTAATTATAACTGTGGTGTCTCATGTTCTTCATGAGGAAAGGAAGCATCAGAAAAAGTAAGAGTGAATCCTATTGAGCTCAGATGAGTGTTGTGATTCTTGGTTATTTCACTAATGCTTTGCAAAATGGTTTGAAATCTTTGACTAGAAGGTGACACTAGAATGAAAACTATCAAGATTGAGTTTTGGTTCTAGTGCTTGCACAGCTCATACTGAGAGAACAGCTGTATTAACTCCTAATGATCTTACTGAAAATAAAACCAAAATTGAATGCTTTCATTTTAAAACAGATTAGCCAAAGGCAACATCGGAAATGGGCAACATCAGAAATCAATGGTCTAAATGCAGCCTTCCAGGATTTTTGTAGCCTGCACCAAACCTTTGGGGATTTCGATTGCACGAACCATGATACAGGAAGGCTGGCACTGATACAATTGTTGCTGCTACAGCCTCTGCCAAGAGGGAAACTAGTGAACAGCTTCAACTATTAATCATGTCCTTCTTCATTTCTCCCATATCTAAGAACTGTTCTGTTCTACAAAGGTTAGATGAAGAGATGGAAGGCGCTGACTCAGAGCTGACGGCAGCCTGCACACCAGGGGATATGGCAGTCTTGCATTCTCTTTTTGTGCCTAAAGAAACTGTGGTTGCAATTAAGATATTAAATTCAAGGAAACTATATACTGTAGCTGGGGGAGTTTAGTAAATGCTTCATGGATCAGCTAATCCTTCTTTTATTGCTGACTTCAATTAGCTCTTTACATACAGGTACAGTGTGCTTTTTCTTTCAAATACCAATGTTTTCTATAGTGGACTGAAGTGGCTCTGAGCAGTACCTGGCAACAATACTCTTGCCTTTTTTAATAGTTCCGGCATTGCTTTCCAGGCTTGTGGCTTGGCTACAGCATCGAGAAAGTGCCCCACGGCAGGAAGGCTACAGAGTCCGTCCACGACGGAAGGAGAACGCACGTCACTGGTCAACCCTGGCTGCTGGGAGAGTGTGAGATCATTGCAACACCAGCCTCTTTCCTTCTCTCCCCTTGGACAGATGAGGAGCAGCCCTTGGGTGCTCTACCTGGGACGCCGCATTCGGAGCCTCACGTCTGTAAAACAGATTGCGTGCGTGCCTGAATGCAGGTGCACACAGATTATATGGGAATTACATCCGTTCCTCATCCTCACCTTCTGCTCAAGTTCCACTTGAAGAGAGGCTGCTGCTGCTTTCCAAACAATTATAAACCAAGAAAAACTAAACTTGGGTTTACACCTCCCTCTTTGACTTTGTTTCAAACCTGCCAATTGGAAAACTTTTGTCCAGAGGTGTGTGTGAACCTCTGGCTTTTTAATTTGGTCTGAATGCACTGCTGCTGCCCTTGCTTTCCAGAAAATGTCATAAATTGTTTAAAGAAGAAAAAGAAAGACATTTCCCCAGAAAAGTATAAACATTCAGAGCTCTGCTCAGCAGAAATATGCTGTGGTCTCTTTCCACAGGGAAGGCAGAGGAAATTGGGATTTCACCCCTCTGACCTCTTTCAGGAAAAAAATGTGCCCAACCCATATAACATTTTGGTGTCAGCCTTCAACAGAGTTCCAAAAAAAAGAGAGATGAAGGCTCCCTTCCCCTTCCTCCTGAGCACAGGTTTCAATTCCGAACAGGAAAAAAAAAAAATCGTATTATCATACCATCATTGTATGAGAGAGAACTATTTTTAATTTTTTGAACTTCCTTCTTGGAGACATGTACATACAGCAGCCTCTTTAAAACGCCCAGCAGGGAATTTTGTGAATCCACGCACCTCAGTCAGTTCACAGGAAAATATGCATTTCTGCTAGTGCAGCCGTAGCCGTGTCTTAAAATCTAGATGCTAAACAGACACATGTTTTCAACCAGGCATCTTGTCCATGCTGCTTGCTCTTAAGGTGAAAGCAGTACAAGCTGCAACTCAATGAGATTCCAGTCCCAGATGAGCAACTGGGTTCTACCAAAATAGAAATATGCTGTTAATTTTGCTCTGTGACAACACTGCCACACCGTCATCCCACTTGATATCCAATCATATCCGGGCAGACTTAATGCTTTAAAGTACTAGACGTCAATGAAAACAAAGACGGGGTGGCAGTGGGGGGTGTTTGACAGCAGAATGGCAGCACTCCAAGCTCTTGAGGCCAGGCCCTAGCAAACAGTGAGTAATTTTGTTATAAGAGCAGCGAGCAGAGGCACACATTTGTCCAGAGGAAGGGTACTGCAGCAAGCCGGGTGCAGGGCGCTCTGGGTCAGGAGGAGGTGCTGCCCTGACATGACGGGAAGACCCCAAATTCCCTGTGTTACTGAGGAGCAGGGCAGAGCAGGGGCCAGTGCTGGTGGCACAAGGGGCAAGGTATACAAACGAGAACGGGAGCAGGAGGTATTTAATGTGATACAGGTGCTGCTGTGACTTGGAGTTGTCCTGAAGGTGGTTGAGGGCAAGAGGTCTCCATGTCAGAACTAGTGTGGTATCAAGACAGTTTTGATTTCTGAACAGTCCAGAGCACTGGGACCTGCTCCAAGGCCTTGGGAGGGGATTGCACTAGCGATGCGTATCTGTTGGCATACAGCAAGGTGCAGGCCCAGCCTTTTCCTGAAGGTATATGTTCTGAAGCCTGCTCTCCAGTAGTACAGATGTCATTTCCTTCCTGACTTGCCCTTAAACTTCAGAATCACCTATAAAGGTTGCAGAAAAGCCACAAAACTTGGGATTTTTGCTGAAAATATAATCCTTATGTGTTTTCTCAATAAGGACATCTTAAAAAAAAGCCAGTGGCAAAGCTTACAACTGAGTGTCCTTTGTCACGAGTGCGACGGTACTGCAAACCACAAATAATAATCCTAGAGAATAAGGGAGGATGATAATCCTTTCTACGTGTTTCTTTCTGCTTTCCCTTTGCAGGCTGATGTCATCGTTATGAATTGTCTGTTCCTGGGATCACAGCTAAAGCTCTGGTGGCTTTGTTAGAAAGATAATTCATGTAGTGGCAGAAGCTAATTGTTCTTTGGATTTGTCCTTCATTGTAGAATTTTATGAATAAGTTTGTAAGTGAATTTGAACCTTATATGAGCCACTTGGGTTTGTCCCCTGGTGCCGCTAGCTTTATTCCCGGGTTAAACCATCCATCTAATAAAAATCCCCACTTCCAGAATTAGCTAAGGGGCACTAAGAAAAGCATTTGACACTGTAAAAGTACAGCAGTGGCAGCCTTAGGTTTCAGAAATGCTTTCTTTGTATTATCGTCAGCTTTTCCAAAAGCTGCAGTAGCCCCTGGTGACCTGTCTGCAAACACTTCCATTACAAAGAATAATAGGTGAGGCCATCCTTTGTCAGTTCTCTTTCAACATGTGCTTAGGAAAATAGCAGAATGTCTCATCAGACAAAAGAAAAGCAAGGAGAAGTATAAAGGAATGTTACCAATAGGCAATAGTGTAATTGTTGGATGGGGATGATACTGCCTATAATTCTGAT
>KL274614.1:16628-45609 GCA_000699545.1 Podiceps cristatus
CCCCCCCCCCAATATCCATCCTGAATGAATTAGAAACCTGTCTAGAGATGTAAATAATACAACGACAACAATGAATACATAAATTTTTTTGAAATCTATTTACTGTCTTTATATACTTGTTTATAGCTGTGAAAATCACCGAAAGCCAGATCCTCCAGCGTAAGCTAAAGCTTGAGGCAGTTTTGTGTCATTTTTTAACAAAAATAATGTCAGAAGCAGCAGACTATCTGCTTGTTTATATACTATTTCTATCTTGCTTAATCACAGTATGTGAATGAAAGTAAGAATACTGTTAGTCTATGTAGTACCGTGGCCAAGCACATCTATGTCTATGCACATATGTAAATACGAACATGTCTGCATTCGCTGATATGGAATGGGATTGCACACACACATTGGTAAAAGACTATTATTAAGGATGCACTCTAAAGCACTCAAAAAAGCTAAGAAATACCAAAAAATGAACGTTGCTGGGGCAACCTTAATTTAGTTTCCTGGTGTGTCTTTGCAACAAGTGAAGCTGTTTGGGAATTTTTCTATACAATGTTTTTGTCACAAAATGCCAATCTGTCAAAATCAAGACACTCAGGTACACATTCCAGTTTTGACAAAACTTTTCTCAAGTGGAATCTTTATGATGAGAGATTCAATTTTGGGCTGGTTGAGACCAGTTTTGTAAACCTGGCTTGTTCCAGAAGGGAGCCCTAAGTAGGCGACTTCCAGGTTACTTCCCAGGCCTGGCCACTATTTTGTTTCCCTGTATTTCATGGTTTTCTGACTTGAGGCTGTAGGACCATGTTGCAGAAATGCTGAATGCTCACAGCTGCACCTGTAGTTAGTGGAAACCGAGCTTTGAAAATACAATGCTAAATAATCATAAGAAACAGGTTGCAGGCATCTGAAATTGCTTACCAACTTTGAATATCTCTGCTTCTCTTCTTAATCTGTGAAATGATTCGTTAACATTTGTGTATCACTCCAGAACTATTATGGTAAGCACCACAGAAAAGCCCTTGAGGAAATTTTATATTCTTTTTTTCAGAGCAGGCTTGAGTAATGTTCGATGAATAACACATTAAGCAACAGCGTATTGAACAAGGAAAGAATAAAATATTAAACACCTACAGGGCACTGTCCTTCCTAAGTAATGAGGCAGAGGTCTTGTGACAAGAAACCTCTATGTGACTGTGTCATCATACATGATGGCAATACATATGTACAACAGAGGTTGAATTAAGGCTGAGCAGGGAGCCTTAATGCTGGGATTTCCTAAATCCTGAATGCTTAACTTTGTCGTCTTTTAGAAGAACAGTATTAAAGTGGGCTTTCTGTGGGTAATACATGTATAATCTACAGAGAAAATATATGCCAAACATTTGACAGAAAGATTTTATTGGGATGAGTTTGGTTAACCCTGTTATTTCTAAACATATTCCTGATTAAAAGGTGAAAATTCCCCTTCCGGTCAGTAATGAGGAACAATAAATCAAATTCTAAATGTAACTCTTTGGTGAACTGATGGTACAGGGGCCAAAAGAAAAAAATACAGAAATTCTCCTATTCTGAATAGTAAAATCCACTCAGCACTGCAAAAGCAATATTTCATTTTCCCAGAGCATACAGACAGGTTTTCCTTTGAACCTCTTGCACCAGAGCTTCTGGGCAGCCCATGCAGCTACTTCTGCTGCAGTATGTCCCAGCCTCTTCATCCGGAGGAGCAAAAAACATGAATGTCAGGGTTTTTTTTTCAAATAACACAGCTTTATGCCAGCCAGCCCCAGAGTGCTATTCCTTCTTCTATTTATTTAGAAGAAACATCTGCCAGAAGACGGGGAATCGGTGTTTAGACATTTGGGGGGAACGAAAACAGAAGAGAGAGAGAAATAGTGTTACAAGCAGCATTACCTCCAGTACCATAGGGAAAGCTCTCCTGAGCAAATGGTTATTTATATGAAACTGCTATTGCAAGCTATGAAAAGCCCCTGTCACCTCAAAGTAAATATATTTAAGAATGAATTGTCTTTATTCAGCAGAGATCCATTATGGGAGGCAAGCAGGGATTTCTTTGCCTTCTGTGAAGGCGTAGGTTATACATTACCCTCTCAGGAATATCCATGAGAAAGTTACTTAATACTCTGAGCTGTACTTACAGGGAAAGGGAAGACAACTGTTATCACTTGGGCTCCCCTTGGGGGATGCTGTGATGGTAACTTTCCTGTTTAAATTTGGGAAATACATAGCGCACAAATGAATGAACTTCATTGTCTTTGAAGTTTCCTATGTGAGTCATGGTGAAGATTCTACATAATTACATTAAAATTACGGGGACAGGAATCAGCATGCAAACAGGCCATGGGCAAACATATAGTTATGTGATTCTATCAGCTATACAAATGAAAATTAGCTCCCTTTCCATACTACTTGCTATGCTCTCTGTAAGTGTTACATAAGTTAGTGATAATATCTAAGTATGTTTTCAGAACTTAGCAAAATCTTGCCAGGAGAATAAATCAGTGTAAGAGCCTTACAGGAAATTCGCTGAAAGCCAGTATTAGTAATTCATTTAACACCAAACCTGCCAAGTGTGCCTATTTTGGGGGCCCAAATACAGAAATTTAAGCCAAGTACTCTAGCAAGAGCACTTTTCCGTCACTGTTCAGACAACTTGCATTGGCTCACCACCTCATTTTCACATTTCCAGCTTAGTGTGGAGGCACATTAAACAGACAGTGGTGAGAGAGCTGGCAGAGTGGCTGGGAAGTCAAGAAGCATTTAGAAAAGGCTTGGTAAAGGAACGGAGGTACGCATATCTCTCACAGAGGTTGTCTAACACACACCAATGCCATGAGGAACCTGAGCAAACTCAGATTGTTGCTGCACACTTTCACTCCTGACTAACCTGACTGTTAGATGACTATTAAAAGTTATTGATGGCAAACGAGCTTCCTTCAGATCGGCTGGAGTTTGAAGGGGAATGCAATATTTTTCATAACTGTCAGAATGTTTCTGAACCCTGTTGCTCCCTGTAACCCCAAGCGTTTCTCCCTGTGGAGGGCAAGGAGGAGGGGGCAGAGGGAAGGAAGTCTTGCGGAACAACCTGAGAACAAGTTTCGACAGTGACCGCTGCCTGCTAGTCCTTTTATTTATCGCTGTTCTCTATTCTTTGTTATGAAAGGAAGTCCAAGTCTTTCCCCATGGTAAAGTACATTCTGTTTTGTGATGGGTAACTGGAATGTACACTAAATGGACAGTTTTTCAAAATCAGTTTCTGGTGTTCTACGGCTTCTCCAAGTGCAAGCAGAAAGGCAAATACTAAAAGATGAGGTATGTGTACACTTTCATCTTATAGATGATTATCAATAAATAATACACAAATTTCTATTTAATTCTTAATAATTTCAGCAGACCAGACAGATTTTCAAAGTGTAGTAAGGTTTCTTTTCCAAAATGACTTCTAACTCTGCTCATCTTAATTTGGGGTTACCTCTGCTGCAGAAACGGCTCGACTGGAATCTGTAAGTTGGAGTGGGTAGAGCCAGTGTCTCCGAGCCTGTATTTAGGCATCCAAAGAAATGGTCTGATTTCCAAAACTGCTGAGCAGCCAGCAGCCCTAATTGGAGTCCATGAGAACTGTCGGACATTCAGCACATTTGAAAAATCAGGTCACTTACGTAAGCAACTAATTGTTGCCGTAAGAGCCCAACTCCGGCACCTAATTTTACAAGGGCTCCATGTCACTGTGCCCAGAAATCTCTCAAAGCCGGGCATCTGGCTTGCACTCACTGCTGACCTGTGTGGACACCCTGACTGCTGTTTGCATCCTGGGAAACTCACTCCATCGGGCTGAGGTTCACCCATCTCCCTTTTTAAGATGTCTCGGCGAGGCGCCCGAGCTGGGGCTGTGGTTGTGCAGCTGCTTTCTGTGATTTGGAGGCAGTGGCCCTGCCAGGCTACGACAACTACACCGAGAGATTCCAGCTCCCAGGCCACCTCCCTGGACCCCATCGGGTGCCTCTGAGCTACCTGGGACCACTGGATGCCAACCCCAGAGTCCCCCTGAGCCTCTGACACGAGAGAGGGGATGCTTCAAAGTATTTGCCACATTTAAAAAGTATTCCTGGAAACTCTGAGTCTTATTGGCTTTATTCTGTTCCCTTTGGAAAAGAAGATAAAAAATACTCTCTGTGGAAAAATCTTGCAGGATGACACCCCTCTCTTGGCTTGAAGACCACCCCCTTTGTGTCAGCAGGGATCAGCCTCCAGCCCTGCGTGGTGTGCCACTTGTTGAAGGGTGTGAAGCAAGTATGGAACAAACAGTGCCATGGACTATTTTAGTGCTAAAATGAACTTTGTGTAGTAAACATGGGGAGGCTTAAGTTCATTTAGTACCTAAGAGGGTAAGTTTGCAGAAGTTCTTGTAAATCCTGGTTGCGCAACAGGCTCAGCACGACTGTCGTCCTGAAGTAATAGATATTCCTCAACATTGTGAAACATAAACAGGTGTCTTAGTCTGACTTTCCACATCAGCAAGGATCAGTGAAGAGTGTTTTCCTCTTTGTTCTTATGTTTAAAATAGTACACAACAAATGTAAGCAAGTTTCTTAACTCCCGGGTAGGGTCTGGTTTCCTAACTCCTGGTGCCGGGCCAAGCTCTAATCTCAGGCACACAGCATGCATAATCATGTATCTCCACAGACATTTCCAGGTACACCGTGCTGCGCTTACAATTCACCCAAGATTACAATCTGACCTGCGAAGAACATTCTGGACACGGAGGATACAGGACAAACAAGTTGTGCGAAGGAGCAGAAGCAGCAGCGGCATTCATCGGGCTGCAAGTCCTGAGTGCTGCCCGCAATAACAGGCCCCGAGTGATGATGGGCAATTTTCAGAAACAGTGCCTTTGTGAAGATGTGCTAGTATTATGAAATATTTGCATCCCTTTCATTACGGCATCCCCACAACCTTCAGAAAGTAGGGCAGGCTGACGGGCAGCATTCAAAGAAAAGCCACACTGGGTGTTATGCCAACACCATCACTTTAAATTACAAAATTAGCTGTCTTTGTTTAACTTAATTTAGCAAGGGTTTGGAATAGCTGCTCAATTGTCAACCCCACAGATGCAAGTCAGCTCTTTGGCTTTAGGTGAAGTTCAGGGTGACTGCAGCTGTCCCACGGCTCCTCAGCATGCCCTGCCACTCACTGCCTCTCAGCCTGGGCTCGGCGCTGTCCTCCTTCAGCGTTTGGCTGTTGGGTCCCTTCCTCCTGCTTCTCAGAAGGTGAAAGTGACATTTCATACAGACAACACTTAGTAGTATTTCTGGTGCTCCACAGATCTTCAAAGCACTTTGTAAGGAGCCAGCTCAGCCGTGAGGCTGCCTGGAGTGGAATAGGATTGCAAAGCGCTTCATCTGTCAGGTCCCTGAGGTGGAGCCAGAGACGGCTGCAGCTCTGGCACACAGGCCGGCGTAAGAAGTACATCAGATCCAGTGATCTTTCTGCCAAAGGGTGCATTGGATCAGTTCACTGAACCAACGCAGAGGCTAATCCACCATCTGTCCAAGCTGCTCACTGGCCAGCCCTGCAACTCCTGAGGGCAAGATGGGATATGAGCAGGAGCAAGAGAACAAATGGGGGAGGGAGGATGAGGAGCAGGAGCTCCTTTGAACAAACATCCCAGTTGCATTCAGCTGGCTGTGGTGTGAAACTGCACATCGAGCAAAACATGTGTACAGGTGAGCCAGATATACTCCCTGTTTCTCCTGCACTAGCCCTTTCCTGTTGATGAGGCACACTCTTCTCCATAGGTGGGAAACATTGACCTTTCTAATTCAGCTCCCATGTTTTGATTAGAATATTATTTCTAATACTATCAGAATATTATTTCTATTATTAGGCACTCAAAGAGGCATTGTATTTGTAGTACTCTACTGTAAATCACTAGACTAATACACCAGCACAGAAAAGAAGGGAGGCAATAAATTACATAGAATTTGTACAGTCAGCCCTACAGGCTGAATCACATTTGTTGATGTTTTGATAGAAAATACTTTGCAGTTGACAAGCTGCAGTTAAAAGTACAAGTTGGTTCCTGTGGCTTATGGGTGGTTGTTGGTATGGAACTATCCTCCTTTAATGTCTTAAAATATTTAAGCTGTAGGAGGTAAAATTTGGTATTTCTTCACTGTTCACCTTTTTCTTTTCCCATCCCAAAAAACAGCCTTCCCCAGCTAATTTTATTGACTGTTTTACAGTGCTGCAGTCTTGTTCTTTTCCGGAGAGCTGTGGATGGATTTTGTTCACAGGAATGAAATGTGTGTTTGTGCTTTCTGCTAAATACAGACGTAAGCCTACTCCCCCTTCCTTTTCTTTCTCATGGCACATGCTGTCATTGGGAGATGACGCAGAAGTGCATCACCACAGAATATCATGACTTGTCAGGACAGGCACCTCCTCTACTTTGTTTTAACGTCTGGTCTACAACTGAAATGAAACTTAAAAGCTGCCATACTGATGGCAGCTAGTAAATATTACTGGGAGTCAAAGTTACTGATAGAAAGCTGGCAAGAAAAATCACTCACCTACTCAATATCAAAGAGTTGTGTCTCTGCCAACAGCGCTGAGACAGTGCCAGAGAAAATGTGTTGCAGTAACATTACACATTGCCTTTCTGTGCAAAAATACTGGACCAAATTCAGCCTTCGGTGTAAGCAAAGGCAATTCCGCGAACACTTCTGGTGCTGTACCTACCTGTTTACACCCATGTGGCCCACAACTATATGTTTAAATTACATTAAGTGATTAAGAGGAATTTGCTTAAACCAATGCAAACAAAGGAAATACAGTTCTAGGGCCAACGGCATAACCTCAGCTCACATTGCTGAGGTTTGGGTGTTAAGGGAGAAAAGATTGCCAGTCTGAACTCAGGAAGAGAGAGAAAGGGGAGAGTAACATGCGTAGGAACCGGGTCCTTTTCCAGCCAAGGACTCCCCCCGAGTGCCAGGTTATGGGGGGAGCTCCTGGTTCCTTTCAGCTGATGTTTCCTTTCCCAACAGGACTCAGAAGGGAGATCAGATGCAACTTCTCAAAGCATGTTGCCAAGCATGCGTGCCCCCCTAGCCCCCCTCCTCCCCAAGCAGCTGCTCTCACCCTTTCTGCCTGCAGCCTGATGGGCCACAGGCTCTTCCCTCGTAGCTGCACGCAGCTTCGTGATGCCAAGACTAGATTTTGCCCTCAGTGTTTATTTCCAGCCTTACTTTGTAGAATAGCTTTTTTTTTTCCTTTAAACACCATTTTCTTAAACCAGATAAAAGCATTATCATGGAAAATAATGTGGCCAGTCAGCCGGCTGCAAACTGGTTAAACTTGAATGTAAACTGTTCTGTTACAAATATTGCCAGTATGTGGACAATAACCCTGAATAATTTCATTAATTAGTTATATGCCAGTAACTGTTTTTAAAGGGCACACTATTTACATTGTAGGCAGTTGAACATGTAATTGCATGCTAAGGACGTGTTATTTTATTGTCATGAACTCTGTGAATGCAAACCAAAATATATGTTATAAAAGTGGGTCATCTGATTTATATCATAGCTAAGGTTAAACATTTTTGGAGCCTCTTAGCATTAAGAAACATGGGGTTTGTTCAAAGCTGCTTGTACGTCCAATGTAACTAACACTTTTCTTGTATTTTCCACTCCATTTTAGAAGAAAGACATACCACATACACTGGTAAACAAAGCTTCATGTACTTATTGTTTATATATAAGTTCACTGTAAAGAGAGTATATGAGGATGAAATAATTTAAACCTGTAGAAATATTTCATGCTACTGCAGCTAGTGGTGTTATAAGGCCAATTTATTTGTTCCTTCTGGGCTGTCTCTACTTAGAATCATAGAATCATTTAGGTTGAAACAGACCTTTAACACCATCATCAAGTCCAACAGTTAACCTAACACTGCCAAGTCCACCACTACACCATGTCCCCAAGCACTGCATCTACGTGTCTTTTAAATGGTGACTCCATCGCTTCCCTGTTCCAGGGCTTGATAACCCTTTCAGTGAAGAAATGTTTCCTAATATCCAACCCAACCCTCCCCTAGCGCATCTTGAGGCCATTTCCTCTCATCCTATCGACTATTAGTTGGGAGAAGAGACTGACACCCACCTCGCTACAGCCTCCTCTCAGGTAGCTGCAGAAAGCGAGAAGGACTCTCCTCAGCCTCCTTTTATCCAGGCTAACAACCCCAGCTCCCTCAGCCGCTCCTCACGGGACTGGTGCTCTAGAACCTTCACCACCTCACTCACTGAGGAGTAAATCTCTGGACGCGCTCCAGCACCTCAATGTCTGTCTTGCAGTGAGGGGCCCAAAACTGAACACAGCGCTTGAGGTGCGGCCTCACCTGTGCCGAGTACAGGGGGATGATCACTTCCTGAATCCTGCTGGCCACACGGTTCCTGATATAAACCAGTATACTGTTGGCCTTCTTGGCCACCTGGGCACATTGCTGGCTGATATTCATCTGTCTGTTGACCAACCTTCTCAAGTCCTTTTCTGCTGGGCACCTTTCCAGCCACTCTTCCTGAAGCCTGTAGCGTTGCCACAGTTGAGCTTGTTTTGATGAACTTACTGTGAACTTCTGCTAGTATAGATTGAACTTTGAATCTTAAGGTTTCTAACATTTGTTTTGAGGGCAATTGCAATATTCTTGTGATGCTTATTTTGTCTATATTTTTTAATCTATGTTCTCTGTCTTAACTCTATTGTTAATATAGTCTTAGCCTGGGAATACTATACAGTAGGTATAATGAGGTAACTGATTGACAGCTTTGCATTAAGATTATGTATTGTAATTTGATGTCTGCACTGGGAAAACTAATGGCAGTGTTGGAGCTGGAATTGCTAATACCACACTCAGTACACCTTGGGCATGTATTTGCACAGCAAGTGGCAAAATGTGTTGATACCGGCCTTTTGAACAAATGAAGAGCCAGAAGAAGAGACACAATGAAAATTAACAAACCAAAGGAAAAAAGGATAAATGAGATTACAAGGAGGAACACTGACTGAGACTTAGGCTTTGTGGGATACTTTTAGTAAGCTCCAAAGGGAGAAACTGAGGCAGTAGACAGTCTTAGCACCAGCTGAAGAAAATCTCTGCAGCATTCATCTTTTTTTTAGTTTGCTATTCCAGAGAATGTGTTGTATAACATTCAGTTCATGCTGACTGTAACCATTTGTACTGGGATGTTATCACCACTCTGGTATCCTCCCAGACAAGCTTCCCATGTAGGTCAGATTGTGACTCCCTTGCTCACTGAGGTAAATCAAATCCTGGTCACTTACCAAACCTGATAGATGTTGTGGGCCCTTATATGACCTTCATATTTCACTGGTGTGTCTCAGCTTTTCTGTGAGCGGTACTCAGCCACTCACTTTTTGCTGATAGAGGGCTCTTCCCATACTTTCTGTAACCTAAGGAGAAAGCGTAGTGAAACACAAACCAGCTTTTAAAGGCAGCTTTTTAAAACAACCTGTTATGTTCCTCGGCACTTCATGATCTTGTTAATCAATTGATCCTGCTGCAAATCTGGAAACCAACAACTGTTCATCTATTCTACAGTCAGATTACAGAGGGAGTTAGAGAGTTATTTCTCAAGCATTGTAGGCTTTGTTCTCTCCTACTTTGCATGCTGCCTCTCAGAGTTAAGGAGCCAAGCTCATGATGCAGGATAAGTCTTTATCCTTGAGCCGGCTAGACAATACATAGCAGTTTATAAGTCTCCATGTTAATGTGCATGATCTTTTATCTCAAGTGATAGGATCTATGGATTGAAAAGCATTGTCTTGAATTTAGTTTCCCGCAGTCAACCCAAACCTGAAAGCATCTCTGACCGCTAAATTATAACCTACTCCTAAAACAAGGAAAGAACCCAGGAAATCCTGAAAACCAACACTGGCACTCCCAAAAGGTCTTGCACTTGAAGGGCTGCTCTCCGGAAGATAATGGCATGACTTTCTCCACAGCTTCTCCTGCTGGAAGAATACAGGAGGACTGTGCAATGCCTTTCTAGGTTGTCATTCCAAAGCCATGTCAAAGAAAAAAAAATGTGTAAATGTCAGCATCCTAACATATACTCCTGTGACGTAAGTCTTGCATGACAGAGGTGAATTTGCACATACAGTCTACTGCTGTTGATATCTGGGTTGATGAGAGCTGACTTTTTGGAACTGGGTGGGGTAGAGCGACTGAAATAATGTGCACCTGCATAGCAGTGGCTCCCAAATCTCAGCCATCACTTCCACAGAGGAACCTTCCCAAGAACCCCTGACATCTCTCTTGTGAAGGTTACTGGTGCTCTATTAGTAGACTGAATGCCTGGGAGCATTGTTGATTATAATCTTTTGGCTGTAGATTACCAGCATAAATCTCACCTGGATCTGTAGAGTTAAACCTGCTCACAAGTAATTGATGTTTTGTGGCTGTTGTAAGGCACAGGATTTTGGAGCTGGGGACAGGGAGCAGGATGGAAGAGGCAAGGGCTCTCAGTTGCAGCCCCTAGACACAAATTCATTGCCATCATTTTTGGTTACTAGAAGACACAGTACAGGTCTGTCAGTCACAGGGAAGGGTCTACAGAAACATGAGTGGCTATGAAACCTCCATTAGCAGCTGCTCAGTATTTAAGCAGGGCTGCTTTCCACCCCCACAGCAGTAGTGCAGGCTTTCAAAAAGGAAGTTGGTTATATGTAAATTAGATGCAAATACCTAATAAGCTTGTTAAATAATTGGCATAGAATATCACACATGGTGCAGCATCAAACTTGGCAGCTACAATCGATCCTACTGTACTACTAGTACTTCACTGGTGCTAAACTGGTTTATACCAGCTGAGGATCTGGCCCACGTAGCATATGGAATTTCCTGGATAAGCTACTACTCCCTGTCATACTTAATCACTGATAAATACAGGCCAGATTTATATTGTATGTATATGCTGGATTTATTGGATGATCTTTCGCATTCTGCCATCAGTTCGAGCAGTCCATTAAAACAGTCATTGCAAATTCACTCTGTGCTGGAGTCAGAGCGGATCACATGCTGGCATTTAGTTTTCTTGATAAAGAATAGAGGAAATAACGTAAACAAGTATGCTTGATTACTTTCCCACCCCCGTTCATCCATTTCTGAATCATGTTGGATTAACAACACATTTGAGACAAAGATACTGAATTTTATTAGCATTGCTTGCTCACTGGTGTCATTATTAAATGCAACATTATTAGCTACTTGGGTATAGCATACATTCTTCCTGTACTGTTCCTCAGAAAATAAGCAAAAGCCAAATTGTTTTGTGGCATACTGAAACCATTGCTGACTTTATGCAGCAGATGTTCATCTAGCCACGCATGTAGATGATTTCATAGATGGGGCGAGTGTGCTCACCAATCACACACATAGCTTTTTTTCCTCCAGCACTGAATCATCATCTCTCCTTAACTGTATTTTTTTTTTAAATGGAGAAAGTAGAGCACTGTGCAAACAGTCGTGACCTTTCTTGTCTTTAACCAACATTTTTTTAATGCCCCAATTCCAGGCTGACCTCCTTTTTCAGAGCTATCTTTGGAACTCAGATAATACTATGAAAATGCATTTGTCAGCTTCACGATTAGTGCTTTAATGGTGATTTTCTTTCACTGCTTATTTTCCCCCTGCTGTTTGTATTATGGCAATTTCATTTTTATGAACACAGAAAATGGTAAAGAAAAATCCAATTTATTTCTTTAAATTTACCTCTGTCTTGAAGACATTTCTGAGGGCTTTACTTCATGGGTGTCTTTAAAACTAGAGAACTTACAAGACTATTTGAAGCTTTTGTTTGGGCTAAGAAGGAGAGTAGGAGTTACTTGCTTTGCTGTCACTATCTTAAACTGTTTCAACAGCTCTGTGCATTAATCTAGCTGCAGTACTAATACTAACAACACATAGTTCACAGGAAATCATAATTAGCAATATGACTACATTTAAGAAACACAGACATCTAGAAATATTAAACAACTCATGGTGTGAAGGTCAAAATGACTAGCATGCTCCTTGTTGTGGAGAGAGGACAACACATTGTGTCTGGTCAGCTGCAATATTGCGTTATCACAAGCCAGAACTTTCTGCAATCCTTTTTTAAATGTCAAGCCTCACCTCTATCATCTCATGGTGCTTTCCCCAACTACAGTTGTCACAGTGGTGTATGAAAATGGCAGTTTATCATTGCAGGGGGTTCCTGAATCATGAATGCCGTTACATCAGTGTCCTCCCACTACAACTGGCTCTAGAATATTGCTCACCGGCTTGGTGGTTAGGTTTGCAGAAAATGCACTCAACTTAAGCAGGCTGTGTACATCCAAAGCTCCTCTGTATCGATATCGACTACTTTGCAAGTTTGCTGCAGGCCAAATGGTGAATAGATCTAGTGGGGTTTGTATATACATGTAAAAGTAGATATATATGGCCTAAGCGAGGCTTGGTTTGGGCAGGGTGTGTCGCCTGTGCAGCCAAACGTTGAGATTTCTTTCCACCCTTCCAGCTGGCTTTTTCCTAGCTGAGCATCCTCTCGCGGTGCTTAATATTGCCTGGGATGTACCTTATTAAAACACAAAGCCGTGCTGAGGCTGCTGTTTGTCAGCATCCCATCTCGCTGGGTGCCGGACATCCCCCATCCCAGCCCTGGAGTGGCACTGGGCAGGAAGTCACCCGAGCCCAGTCCTGTGCACCAGCTGGGCTTTGTTCCCACCTCAGGCTTCAGAAAATAAAAGTCTTCTGGTTAGCTCTCCTTGCACAAGCCAAACAGTGTGGGCATCCTCATAAAACTGTGCCCAGGACGACGCTGAGTTTTGTCTGTGCAGGTGCAGCGCTGATGCCTGCTTTGTAACAGCAGCAAGATGCTTTGAAAGTAAATCCTGTATGATTTTAGGAAGCATATGCCAGTCCTTGACAAAGTCCTTGTAGACTTTTTGCCCGGTAGTGTCCAATTGTGCATAGCACATGTTACTGCAGCTTCAGCAGCAAACACAGGCGGCTGGTAAGCCCGATCTGTTTGTGCATTTTGCAAAAGGAAATAGAAACTGCTGGCATTCGTGCATGGGTGATGATCAGTTATTTAAATAGAGCCCAGAAATGGCACCTGATACTAGACAGAAAATAAAATTTCTAAATTCAAATGCTTAAACCCATGTTATTCAGAATTATGCCTGTATTGTACAAAAGGACAGGGCATAGAAATATGTAGACAAAGAAGCTGCCAGAGAACCCATGTTGCTGGCCTTAGGTTCTATGGAGGTTTTTCCAGCTGTAAGTTGGAGGCTGATTTGCTTCACTCCTGAGTTCAGGGAGTGACTTGCACCTTCCAGCTATTGGAAAATTTGCTGTGAACCTGCTAGGAAGCTGCAAACTGCTGACACCCTCCAATCTGGAGTAGCATACAGATACTTATATGATAACTGGGAAAGTTTCATGTCTCTGACAGTCCCTTTCCCCAAAAGCTCTGCCAGTGAGCCATGGCAATAACCATAGACAGATCACCTTCAAATACATCGAGAAGATGAGAAGGTGTTGAATTTGTGGTGAGAGATATCAGAAACAAAGATGGAAACTTGCTCCTTAGCAAGAAAGTACAAATGCCATATTGGCTCAGCTCCAAAGTTCAGCCTGCAGTGAGTAAGAACACCAACAACTTAACCAGCAGCAAGGTAACAGTAATCAAGAATTAGTTTATGGCTGCTCAACCCACAGCGCATCTGCTCTAATGAGCCTGTAATAAAAGCCTGGGTGCTTCACAATGGGAAACTAGAGCTCGCTCTGCTCAGATGTGAAACACCTACCGGCTCAGCCCACAGCCAGCACCGAACACACACGTTTTCAGATGGGTGAGGCCTGGCCCTGTGTGGAGTGTGGCCATTTCAAACAGTAACAGCACACTGCAGCTTGCATCTAGAGTAGTTCAGAGGAGTAGAAAACACACCGTGTTGATGCAGTGTGTACGGCATAAATCACTGTTAGCAAAGTATGAAAACTGGCAGTATTATACAGATGTGATGGTCACAGGTGGCCACAGAGAGGGCAGCTAAAAACCCATCTGATCTACATGAAGTTAGCTTTTGTGGGGTTTATTCAACCACAACTTACAGAGAGGTGTGCAAATCTCAAAAAGCTTATTTTTGTTCTTTAGCTGTGAGGTGTCCTTGGAGTTATACCTTTACATATGCCATGATACAGAGGAGTCTGATCTCATTTCTTCTGCTGAGGAGGTGTGGTTGTTGCTCTGTAGAGGCCAGGAATTAAATAAAAACTACTGACGAGTGTGAGAGCTATTCTGCCGCACTCAGAGGGTGCTTTTGCACAGAAGAATGGCAGATCATGTTCCTGGATAAGACGTAACAAGTCAGTCACTGGGGCACCAGGGCATATCCCTGTCAAAAGATTTGTACCTACTGTAATAATAAAGTTTTCTGTAATGCATAATCCTGAGCCACCAAATTCCGCAAAGAGGAACATAAGACCTCTACTTCTTTCTTGCTTCTTCTTTCTTATAGCATAGGGCTCATAAAAAAGACTCCATATCAACAGTCAGTTAAATATTGGTTTGGTTGGTGGAGTCAGTCAGGACACAAGTACTGACATTGATGGTTTGGTTAGTTTGTTGCAGAAAACTGTTGAGTGACAAATATTTGGGGTTTATTGATTGGATTTATTCTTATTTGTTGCAAACGGAGAAGGAAGGAGATGGGAAAAAAAAAACCCTTTTATGTTGCTGTTAATCTGTAAGTTGAAGTAGAATAATACAATAATTTGTATTTCTACATCCAGTGATATGGTTAATTAGTAGGGCATTTTTTAAAATTTTTATTTTTTTATTTTTTTTTTTAGAATGCCTATAGCTAGTTCTTTTCAAATTACAGAAGGATATGGGCAAGATTTATGACTGGAATAAACTGAGGAAATTTGAGTCATGAAACACAGCTGTGAAAAGTGAACTTGGAAAGAATATTCCAGTTCCATACTGAGAAAATTTAACTGAAAACTAAATTATTGTGTTCCTTCATCTGAGTTCAGGTTGTACAGTAAACACCGCTAGTGTTTGCTTGCCCACTGGTTGGTGGTATATGGTTCTCCTATACCATGTCTTCAATGTTTTTATTCCAGGCTTTTCCTACACTCCAAAGACTGGACTGATTCTCATGGTCAAGTTCTCTGTCTTCTGCTTCTCTTCTACTTGCCCAAAGTAGTGGTGTTAGTCAGTCCCATTTAGTCCAGCCCCGTTAACCTGTGCATCCAATTTCCTTCCAGCATCTTTACTGACCTACATAGCCTCTTTTTACTCATGTTTCTCCTATGCCTACTTGCTTATTTCCTTGTTTTACTACCATCAATTTGCTACTTCCTCTACTTTTTTTTTTTTTTTTTTTTTTTTTTTAAAGAAGCTAACTCTAGATACACCATTGACAAAAAGATTACCTCTTGGCCATGTCATCTGCATGCAGGAGTTCCGGCCTCCTTTTCCTATTAGACTCTTTTGTTGATGTGGGCCATCAGCATACTGACCATAATAGTTCACAGTCTGATCTTTTACTTCAAAGAGGTTATGTTTCTGCTTGAGTCACAATCTGCAGACCTACAGTGTGTGTTTACTAGAGACATCAGTCTGTATCCTCTTCATAGTTCCTCATCTCCCTAGCCACCTTACCGGTGCTACCTCTAGCCAATAAAAACTAGTTGGTACTTCTCCATTAATGCTAAATGGCAAATGTAACATGGTTTTTAGCCTTTTCCTAAACTAAGCTTATTTTATTTATCAGGATCAACTACTCTCTTGATTTTAACATCCAAGGTGTGTTTCAAGATGTTAATTCCACACAGCTCCTCTTCTGCCTTCTTAAACTTTCAGATACCAGTATTTCCCTTCCTACATACTAGGGCCAAGCTTTATATTGCCATAAAATAGTTTTTTCCACTGATTTGTGAAAAAGCAAATATGGCTGAAGAAATTCATTACATATGTCAGAAGTGTACATGAAGATGTGTTATTTTTGAGACAAAGGATTGCAGAGGATTTTATGTAGCAACATGCAGAGAAATGAAATAAAAAGGTGAAATCTAGCAGCACTTGCATATTCTATAGTGAGTTAGGCTTCTAATCTCTTGCTGCAGAAAACAACTAGAGGCAAGCAGAGTAGACTTAGCGCTACATCAAAAATGGGTCTTTGATGAAATTGAAACCTGATCCACAAATCAACCAAATGCTTAAACTGGCGTTAAAAGCTGAGTGGAAACCATAGAAAGCACTTGAATTCTAGATTAATTTGATTATGCTGGCCTGGGTCAGAAAGAGGACAGGTAGCCATGGTAAGTGTTCAAGCCCAAACACTATCTTCCGTATTACAGTCATCCACCCTAGAAATGACCACAGTATGAATCTCCTGATCGACAGACTCCTCACAAGCAGAGATGGATAACTTTTTTTAGCACACTGAACAAGGAAGAGGGCATTTGGAGGTCCTTGCACGGTATGCAAATGCCAGGGTGTCTTGCTATTTTGATTAAGAGACTTGTGTGCCTTTCAGATGAGACTTTTCAGAGCAGCCCTCCTGCCTGATCTCAATTCATACCAGCTGGTCTTCATCTAAAGCCTGATTTCCTGTAAGCAGGATAATGGTCTACATGTGGTCATGTTTAAATTAGTCAAAGATCTATAGGTGGTCGCTAAGTCCCTGATACTCACATGGATATTGTGACATGGTATGGATCTCTGTAGAACTTCAAAATGAAGGGTGATTCAAGAGGGAAAAGTTGCACTTGCTCTCCCAGTCTTGTTGGGCAGAAAGCATTGGAGCGATTCTGGTGTAGGGCTATCTGCTTCTACTGTCTCACAGCAGTGTCAGAGTCAGCCCATGCATTGATACAGCTGTGTGCTTCTGGACAGTACTGATCTCGAAGTCCAAGAGGAGCACTTGAGAACTAGGAACACATGTCGTCTGCTAAATTAACCTCAGTAGAGAAGATAAGAAAGTTTTGAGACTGACAGTCTTCAGAAACTAAAACAACTCTCTACCCCGAGACAGTCCTTTTGTCATAAATGTTTCCTTTCATCTGTATCTTTTCATTGCCAAACTCGAATAGCTTCTCACCAACAAAAGAGATATCTGACCTGAAAAAGAAGAGCCTGAAAAAACTTGGTCCTGCAGTCTGTTAGGGATTTTGTCATTGCCACTGACGTTACCCGTGAGGCACTCAGATACTATTGATACGTAGCAATATCAGTAACTAGTTAACCATAGATGACTGCAAGTGTGGGAAATATTATTATCATCTGCAATATTTCTGTTCCTTCTCCCTTCCACTCCCCCAGCAGAAAGACAATGTAACAGTGATGACTTTTTCATTCATTTTCCAATCATGACTAACACAATCAGTGAAATAAGATCTGAAGTAGCAAGAGTGGAAGGGAAAGGAGAGAGAAATATGTCAAATTACTTAGCTAGGAACTGAACACTTGTACATTCCTGAGATGGTCCAAACCCAGAACCTCAAATCTGAACTTCCTCAGACCTTGGAAAAACAAGGATCTGCATGTGAACTTTGTGGCTTGGCCCCTGTCTTAGACCCAGCCTACCTCATGAGTCACAGATGCAAGAAAGTGCAGGAGAATCAGTACATGCCCTACAATATCTTAAAAGAAAATAAATGAATCAGTTAAACCAAAAAGAAAAACAAATGTGACAGGCTTATTCTCCACTGGGTTTCCTGTGTGTCAAATGCTGCTTTGAAATACAGGGCCCGAGAATAAGTTCAGTTTGTCAGAGCAAGCAGAACCTTGTTGTTATTCTCAAAAAGGCAAGGATGAAAACATATAACATCAGCTTTTAAGATATATACCAGACACATGGAGGGGGGAGGGAGGGCTGGGAGGGGTGGTGGTAATGAGAAGCAAGAGCAAAGAAAGCAAACCAGAGAATGATAGGAGTGTCTTTTCTTTAACCTGCATAATGTTTTCCATGTTCCATTATTGTCCTAATTCAGCAGTTTTAGTGCCCACAATTCATAATATTAAATTGCAAACTGAGAGCAGGTTTGTGTGAGATGAACTAACTTGAGCAATGCAACTCATAATTATAAATATTTGTGAGGTACTTTAATGCATGGGAAGGACTTTTTCTCTCTGTCTGCCTGCAAAGTGTTCCTCTAATGTCAAATGGTTCAGGCCTGGACTCTTTGCCCATGTCGTACCCTGCCCTTATTCATGACAGGCACGGTGGAGCTTAGCATTCTTGCAGGGTAGCACTCAGGCTCTTGTCAGCATGAGCATTTTGACTGGGAAGCACTGAAGAATCATTGCGATGGGGTGTGCTGTAAACACGCAGCTTATCGTCAGTGAAGATGGTCAGAAATGTTCCAGGGGAACATGATACCCACACTGAAATGCTGATTAATCAAAATCAGAACATTCTGTGGGAATGTGTCTGTTTTAACAAATCTTGTTACAAAACACGGGCACGTTTCCAAACTCGCCTGCCAGGCAGGTTTCAGTCTAAAGCCTGCCCGGTTTCATGCCAGCTTGCCAACCCAGCTCCTTAGCAGTCTGCCCAGCAGTCTGCTGGGGAGACAAAATGCCAGGCCGTCAGACTTCCCAGTGCTAGGGCAGCCTGTTGAACAAAGCGCCTCAGCGGTGGGGGACCCTGGGCTTGCAGGCTGTCCGTCACAAGGCTAGACTGGTTATCGGCCTTGGAGGCGGGCAAGACCAGGGCAGCCTGCCCTCAGAAGGACAAGAGCAGTCCCAGGTCTGCCTGGGACTTTTGTAGCAGGAGTGGTAAATGAGGAGCAAGGAGGAGTAAGGCTGCAAGAAGGACAGCAAAATATCAGTGCTGCCACTGACCCTGTTTTGGGGGAGTTCCAGTTCTGGATCTGATACCTATTGAGGAGGGCGGCACTAAGGAGGGCGCACTAAACTGACTCAATTACTTGAAAACACTTATTGACGAAAGTGTCTGTGTATGCAAACAAGTGTTTCAACTTTTTTTTTCCCCTCTAGGCTCAGTTTAACTTCCTTCTGTGCTGGGGAGGACAGAGCAGCAGAGCCCCTTTTTTGTCATATGGGGAGCTTGTACCAAGCCCAGTTTACTGCAGCATGTCTGCAGTGCATGTGGATAGTAGATCAATTTCTTCCCAGCCACAGAGGACACACCATGTGCCTGCTATGCTACACAGGTTTGCAATTGCCCCAAGAAACGTTCCAAATGTTAGTGGCAATTCCAACAATCTGTCCCTACCAGTCTTTTTTTCTTCTTCTTCTTTCTTTTTCTTTTTTTCTTTTTTTTTTTTTCCCTCAAGAACAACTCAGGAACATAAAAGGGAATAGGGCATATATTGTGTGAGGCATTCTAGAATTGGTAGCCTGTCTTTATTTGCAACTTTGGGGCCTCTTACTGTGTCCTTCATCCTCTAAAGGATGTCATGTAATTGAAGTGAACATGAAGGATCTCCACAAAGGCTGGTGGGTAGTAGTGGGCTTCTGTCAGCTCTCAAACTACTCAGCTCCCCAGTGCCTGCTGCCTGCTTGATCCCAAGATTTCCACAGGAAACCAGTTCACAAATTTTGCAAGCATGTCATCCATGGCCCGGGGTAGGAATGAGGGCTGAGAACCTGTGGCTGAGAAAATGGTCTTGCTAAACACTTCTTTAATCTTTCTTTTTAGTAGGTTTTATTGTTTTCTTTCTGTTCTGTGAAGGAACATATTTTATTCTAAGAATAATATCTGAGGCACAGTAAAGAAAAATGGCAAATTGGAGATTTGGATGGAAGGAGTTCTTGACTGTTTTACTGCATTTCCATCACTGGCCAATGGAACTAACACCAGTTCATCTCCATGAGAATTGTTGACAGAAAACTAAACCAGCTTTTTGTTAGCAAATAATATGTCAATCTGGAAGGAATTGTCCATGCTTATTCTTCTGAGACTTGACAACATTTGTTTATGGCTAATTAGCCGAAACAGAATTTAGCTTAGGTACACTAGTCAGGAGTACAGCTGCACCAACTACCACCTAGCTGACTTTTTTATCAAAACTGTCTTCCCAAGTTCATATAGCTCAAGATGGTGTGTGTTGTGTCTTCTAGACATATACTCAGTTTAAAAGGGAAAAGGCTCGTGTTTGAGAAGACTGCTTATACCAAGGAAATAACATTTTTTTTCTCGCACATGTTTCGAGCCAAACACATATAAAATCAAATTAAAAACATGGCCTTGTCCCTAGAACTTACAGGGACTGTGGAGACAAATTCTAAGCTTATTTTCACCAATTGCATGGAGAGAATTTGGGGTTTGGCCTGGAAAAAGAAACAATCTCTTACTCTTTCCATGTTTACTCACTGTTAAATACCCTCAGGAAGTCTTGCTTCATTGATCCCTTATTTTCCTCAGATTTTTTTCTGGGGACATTTGAAAGAATATTTAGTTTCTGGATCTTCTTGTATTCCTCATCACCAGCAATGGAAGCCTGGTCCCCCTGACCTAATTGTGGACCCTGGTTCTCCCACCACTTAGTAAGAAGTTCACAGCAATGTTTCACATCTCAAACACAAACCCATGCAGCTACATCAGGTTTTGCCCCTGGACAAACACCAACTGTCCTCAGTTCTGTCCTCCTCCCTGTCTGGTGTCTCTTTCTCTGGTTGAATGTGAGGATAGGCACTTCAGAAGCTAACTTCACAAATCTCAAGAAAATTTTCCTATAGGATATGTCATCACTAGCAGACACTGGGGACAGATTCTGCCATGTTCCCAATGGAGGTTGGCTGGCTTGCAAGGGTGTGTGCCATGTGCAGGCAATAACAATAAGACGGGGAAAAAACCTCCACCCCTTTAGTTTGTTGTCCCATTCCTCCTTTGCCTGCCACAGCTTAGGTTTTAGAGTTAATTCAAATAATTTCTCTTGTTGGTCTAACATAAAATATTTCACTGGAATACTGGATGTCCTGTACTGTTGGAGAGGGTTCAGAGGAGGCCACAAAGATGATCCGAGGGCTGGAGCACCTCCCCTATGAAGAGAGGCTGAGGGAGCTGGGCTTGTTCAGCCTAGAGAAGAGAAGGTTGCGGGGGGACCTCATTGCAGCCTTCCAGTCCCTGAAGGGAGCGTACAAACAGGAGGGGAACCAACTTTTTAAAAGGGTAGAAAATGGCAGGACAAGGGGGAATGGATTGAAGCTGAAGGAGGGAAGATTTAAATTAGATATTAGGGGGAAGTTTTTTCCAGAGAGAGCGGTGAGGTGCTGGAACAGGCTGCCCAGAGAGGTGGTGGGTGCCCCATGCCTGGAGGTGTTCAAGGCCAGGTTGGATGGGGCCCTGGGCAACCTTGTGTAGGTCCAGGCCTGGAGGTTGGTGTCCGTTGGAACTCTATAATCCTTGGGGTCCCTTCCAACCCAGACCTTTCTATGATTCTATGATTCTATGATTTTATGTCTGGCAATACTAGGTAAAGCTAGCTTGCCACTAACACTGCAGGCTTTTTAAACCATTACTCAACTTACTGCATTATTTCAAACCTTTGCCCTGTGTTTCAGACAGCTCAATGTAAAAGTAGGATTATAGTCAAGCTTAATGTTTTCCTCTGTTGCTATGACTTGTGTTAGCAGCAGCTCTGATGTCATAAAAGAATTAATTTTTCTGGAGAGAAGATACTCGTAACAATTTGAGTGTTGCAACCACATAGGTATATGGAACACTAAATCAGGATTTCCTTTTCTCTAGTTCCAGTTTAATTTCACAATAGATTTTATCCATGTCTACCTTTTCTAACATAAGAGATTTGTGCTGGGTGTTGTTGAGGGATTGGTGTTTATGCATGAAGCACAAGAGTATGGTAGTTGAAGTAGATTAACACACAAGACATCCACCTCCTATCTAAAGGAAAGGTATTAATAGATAAGATACCTCTGAAATAGCTTTGTTTAAAGACTGCTGAGCCTTACTGGATTCATAGGACTTCATATTCTCCAACCCTACTCTCTTACTACATTCAGATCTTTTTTGCATTTGCCATCTGTTTCTTGCATGAAACACAATGAATAAAACTATGTATACATTATTGTGTAAGTCTCCATCATACTTATTTTTAGAGAACTATTTTTGAGCTAGGTAATAAGGAGTTTTTTCATGTGGTGCTCTATGAAGGAATCAGGGTGGTTCAGGACAGCATGAATACAACATCTTCACACAAATCCACAATGACTATCTATTTATCCCAGATAACACAGGATGTCCTTCTGGGTTGGGTCCAGCCAGCTTAATGCATACTGTCCTTGAAGTAAGTAGTGAAACACAGATATCCTTCTCCCATGGTGGATGTCCTGATGGCTATGCTATAAAAGGCAAGCTCACTTTTGCTCTTTGTGTCTGCTCTGATGACTTCTAAATTCTTTTTCTGCATATTAGGCCACTTTCTACCCATCCTCCTGAATGCCAGTTTTAGAACTCTGCAGTCCAAGACTTAGGAAGTCACCAGTGCAACAGGGGTTTATAAAAGCAGTGGTTGGTAGACATTTTTCCAAGTGCCTACCAGACAAAGCCCTGCTCTGGACTTAAGTAGAAGAGGTCCCAGTTTCACACATCTCTAGGTCCCAATTGAACTCATCTGCAAGAAGGGCACCTCCCTGCTGCATAGAAATATAGAGTCCTTCCATTTGGAAGAGACCTTTAACATCATCAAATTGAACTATTAACCTAACACTTCCCAGTCCACCACTAAAACATGTCCCTAACCACTGCATGTATACTCCTTCTAAATACCTTCAGGGCTGGTGACTCCACCACTTCCCTGTTCCAGTGCTTGATGACCCTTTTGGTGAAGAAATGTTTCCTAGTATCCAATCTAAACCTCCCCTGGTGCAACTCGAGGCCATCTCCTCTTGTCTTATCACCTGTTAGTTGGGAGAAGAGACTGACACCCACTTCGCTACAGCCTCCTCTCAGGTAGCTGCAGAGAGCGATAAGGTCTCTCCTCAGCCCCCTTTTCTCCAGGCTAAACACCCCCAGTTCCCTCAGCCCCTCCTCACCTGACTTGTGCTCCAGACCCTTCACCAGCTTCGTTGCCCTTCTCTGGACACGCTCCAGTACCTCAATGTCTGTCTTGCAGTGAGGGGCCCAAAACTGAACACAGCACTCGAGGTGCAGCCTCACCTGTGCCAAATCCAGGGGGACGATCACTTCCCAAGTGCTCCTGGCCACACTATTTCTGATACAAGCCAGAATACTATTGGCCTTCTAGCCACATGGGCAGACTGCTGGCTCATGTTCAGCTGGCTGTTGACAAACACCCCCAGGACCTTTTCTGCTGGGCAGCTTCCCAGCCACTCCTCCCTCCTCCTGTAGCGTTGCCTGGGGTTGTTGTGACCCAAGTGCAGGACCTGGCACTTGGCCTTGTTGAAGTTCACACAATTGGCCTCAGCCCATTGATCCAGACTGTTCAGGCCCCTCTGTAGCACCTTCTTTTCCTCAAGCAGATCAACATTCCCTCCCAGCTTGCTGTCGTCTCCAAACTTCCTGAGGGTGCACTTGATCCCCTAAACCAGATTGTAATAAAGATGTACAAAGATGCATGTATAGAAGGAAAAACTTCCGTCATCTGAGCATGTTAAGTGTGAAAAGGAATGATAGCAATGTTATTTCTACTCCTCCAAGGTTACTAAGAAGCTGATCAGAAACTTTCAGGAGCAAAAGTTTGAATTAAGCCATCTGCCTGACTTTAAATGATGATGTCCATGTAACAATGGCTGTTGAGCAACCAGCAGCATGCTTTTCAGTGATCCCTGCTAAGGGTGTTTTCCAGACTTTCTACAGTCCTTGAGAGCAAGGGTCTAAGACTAAGAATTATACTCCATTCTCTCACAAGGCTATAATTAGCCTGCCCAGTGCTTGCACAGCTTTAACATACAATAACCATAAAACAGTAGCACAGACATCCCCTGCACAGAACAAAGGCTTCTTGTCTTTCTGCTAATCACTGCTGTGTGACAAACTTTTTATAGCTCTTGATGTCTTTAAGTTTACTACTCAATTTTCCCTTCAGTAGAACACATTTCCAACTATTTTGCAAAGCATAGTGGCTTCAACAAATGACTCACTGATAATTACTGTCATAGGAGGCCAACTGCTCAGTATTTTAATACGCATTTTACTATTCTTAGTTGTTATGGTGGCTGTAAAAATTCATCATGCGATGTATGCTCTCAGCATCGTTCCTCAAAGCACGTCACAGGAAAATATCTGTCCTCAGTGTTTGTCTGCCTTCAGTGGTCAAGCACACTAGACTTCCAAATGTTTTGGTGAAAATCAAGTGAGATGCATTTCTTACAGATTTAGTGCTGTCACTTAAGTAAGGATTACTCACAAATGTAAATCATCAAAGTCAGTGGGATGACTAACGTGAACAAAGATTAAATGGCAAGACCAAGTCTGAAATGCATCTAAGAAATGACTGCAAAAAACCAACCCACTGGTTTCTTTACACATCTCTCACCTTGGAGTATGACAAATGAAGCAGAAAAGTAGATGACTGAAAAAGTAATGGTGAATAGCGTTAGGTCATATGTAAAAAATTATGCCTAAGAGTTTCAACTTTCCCTTGTCTTGGGTCTGCTGGAGACCAGGCAGTGAAGTTTTTGACTTGTGTCATCATTTTTGAGTAATCTCATTTAGATGACTAATTGAATCAGGCTTGTGTTAACTCTTGTCATTTAGGTAACTTTCATGCAAGACAATTTTATTTTGTTTTGGAGATAAGATTACTCATATCCATGTGGACAGAAAACTCTCTGAAAGGGAAAATGTGAAAATGTGTGGGGGGGGTTTGTTTGTTTGCACATGCGGTGGGTGGGTTTTTTGCTTCTGTGTCAGAAAGCCTCATTTGCTGGGGCTTTAGACTAGAACCTGTCAGCAATTGCTTCAGACACTGTAGACCAGGAAAGCTTCTGGCCATGAGGGACTTTCAGGCCCTCTCTAGTAGAAACGGTTTGACTTCTCAAGAAATTACCACTTCACATTAAAAATCCTGGAAATTATTGGCCTGTCTCATTTGTTTGGAATGATTCAAATGTCAGCATTGAGGCAGCTCTGAGTAACTACACATTTCAAGCCTTCCTGGTCCTTGGCAACCTCTGAGGAAGGTGCCATGAAGCTGGAACGTAGCGCGTTGCCCGGTGAGCTGGTTTCACCACAGGCTGAAAACAGCTGTTCCCAGTGGCATTGCTATGTCACTTGTCTCCTTCCTGTGCTGGTGGCCATGAGAAATTGCTGACCTCCCTACCTGTCTGTCATCTCCCCCTTCCTTTCTAATGTATGTGGGTGTAAGGTGTGCCTCCCCTTCTCGGTCACTACTAAGGGTGCCTGCTGCTTTCCTTCTCCAGCACTTTTATGTGCTACGCTCCAGATTTCCTACTCATCATGTCTGCTGCTCAGTCATATGTAGAGGAAAGCTAGGACTCTTTTTTTTTTTTTTTTTTTTTTTGGGGGGGGGGGTGTGTGTGTGATATTCATAGCATTTCCCACTTTCTATACACATACTATACACTTCATAAAATGGCACATTTTCACATTCTTGAGGGCTTTCCAGTGATTTTTTTTTTCAGTCTGATCTTGAAAATGAATGGCGATGTATGTTTCTACTTTCCACAGTATTGGCAGCGCTACCTCAGAGTTCAGTAACGGCAGTGTTATATGCATTAGCAGCATATGTGCTCACTAATTAAAAGAACCTTTTTGAAAATACTTCTCTTTGTGTTTGAAATATTCAGGTGAAATCAGATACTTCCTCCAGTCCTGAAGATATTGCTGTTCTCTAGATCACCCGTGAATCTAAGTAGGGTAACATGCTAGTGGCTCTGCGGGCAGAATTGCTATCTGTGTCCTGAGAAACAAGACATGTTTGTTTGCTTTTAGACTCACGTAAAATATTTCAACATCATAACCTTCTTACTTTTGTGTTTTACATTATAGCTCTGCTTGAGAATATGAAAGCCACTCATAGTCATCAAGTTTGCTTTTACACTTTCATGTCATGTGAATGGTATGAATGACCCATCAATCTCAAGTTGGCTGTTGCAGTGCAAAAGTATCATGTAAATTTTCTTTATTTAGTCCATGCACTTATTGTGCAATTTTTGGTGTTTCTTCACATTTAACAGCTCCAGTAAACATTGCCTCACTTATGTCTGCCTAAGTTACATTGTGAACATCTATTTCTCTTGGGTTTGCTTTTAGCAAGAGTACATTACAGCACAAATATTTTTCCAGTACAGTTTCCACAAATGTTCCCAGACGCATGGAAATATTTTGATTAATACTTTGAACTGTAGTCAAATGCCTTGCCTTTTTCTTTAATGTATTTTATTTCCGGCTTTGATCTTTAGAAAATCACAATATCATCTATTTTATGGAACTTTCACTACTACTCATCTTGAGCAGGAAGCCCTGGAGGACTTAGTTAGTATTAAGCAGTTTTTGAGCACTGATCACATTCAAGATATAAAAAGATTGGTGAATATATTTTTCTGTGATTGCTTTGCTATGTAGTAAACCTCCTACAGATACAAAGAATGTAATGCAAGGAAACCAAGGATTATAGAGAAGTCACCATATCTTCAGTTAATTCCAGTGTGTGTGTACACACACACACATACGCATAAAAGTCATTAAAATATGTTTAATAGAACATAATCTTTAAAAGTATTTTATTCTTATTTTGCTTCAGACTATATGCTATTTCTGTTATTATGTTGACTGTAATAAAGCTGAGGAATTAATGTCTTTCTTCTTTGGAGGCACTTGGACTTTTACTGTTGAATTAACCAATTCCAAACTTCAGGCTGGGTCATACTCAAAGCTTATGTTACAGAAAGCCCAAGAGGCATGGACTCAAGTGAATGCAAGGGAGTCAATCAATGTTAGAGATGACAGACGATACTTTCTGTTATATTTTTGTTAATTACTTCTCAAACGCCCCTTTTCTAGACCCTCTATGTAGTATTATGACTCAGTATAGGCTCAGCAATATTCATGAAGCCAAAATCAGAGGTAGTGTTAAGAGCGCTTAAATCATGTAGTAATAAATACCGATGAATCCAAAGGAGTTGTGCCTTCCAAAAGCAAGTATAAATCCTGCCATGCTAGAGTCAGCTGAGAATTTAGCTAAAGATCTTCATGACCTACTTCATCCCTCCAGTAGGAAAATCAGCAGAGGTGGATAATCATAGAAAGATTCTCTTTTTAGAGTTTTCCCGGAAGCCTTAGACTCCTTTTGTGCGGAATGTTAGCTATGGCTTTCATCTGTGCTATTTTTTTCTGTACCTCAGGAGAGGGGGAAAAATGATGACTATGTTCCTTCAGCCGTATCAGCATTCAGCCCTCTATCTCACCTTAGCCTTGGATTTGCCAAGCACTCACCGTAAGGTTTGGAGTACTAACAGTTTTTGCTATAGAACGTTTTGACTCTCCTGACCTCCGCAGAGTAGAAGTAACATGAAATATAGAAATTATCTTTGTTACAAATCTGGGAGAATGATCAGGTCTGGTTTTATGGCTGATTATAATTAGTGACAAACATAAGCAAATAGGCGACCAAACTCCATCTGGAATATTATTTCCAGGACTGTCCACCCACGTAGGAAGGATATTATTGCCTTGGAGACTTCTTTCTATATTTCAAGAATCTAAGTTATGAAGGCAGCTTTGAGTTACATTTTTCGAGATGGGATTTTAAAGTTGTCAAAAGTATATGCCCAGGATTCATCACAAACATTTTCCATGGTGAAAATGGCATGTACCTTTCCATTTAAGAATTTGCTTCAAGTTTGGCGATTTACTTTTGACAATCCTGGCGATTCTCAATGCACTGTATTATTACAATATGCATAGTGTGGGATATAACATGTGCTGCAAGAGCTTCTTCACATAGGTTCTACAGTGTGCCTAAGGCCTTAAGGAGACCATCAATATTTATGAGCAAGCAGGTCTTCAAGCTTATTGCTAAAGCTCGCACCTGGCATTTCCAGTAGCATGATGACTGTCTTCGTATGTATGTGCACCCACTGGCAAGCACAAGCATGGCAAAAATATCAACTGTGCATCCCCCAGGTAGAGGCAGTGGCTGACCTCTTGGACTCAGACTGCTTTTCAGTCCCCTTCCAAGTCCTGGTGGGCTCCTACCTCTTGTTAATGGTCTTCTACCATTAACAAGGCTCCACATGCTACAGATTAGGAACAGGGAGAGAAAAGGGGAAAATCAACGGGAGTAAAGGTTATTAGGCTCGCATACTAAGTAATCTAGGGAGATATATACAAATGAATTCAAGGCACTTGGGTGGGTACATGTGATAAAAGATTGAGGGCTGAGATGAACTGAAAAGTAGTCAGTGAACTCTTCTGCTGCCTGAATTTGCTTTCTGTTAGGTTTGCTTTGCTCCAGAGGGCTATCTCTGTTGACATATAAATAAGGGATGACAGAGTAATATAGCAGCGCTATGTTAGTGAGGACTGTGCTATTTTGCTAAGGATGTTTAAGGGAATCAAATCAGGAATCATTTATGTTCTGGAACTAGGATTTAATAGAGAAAATTTTCTGTTGTCTCCATAAATTTTACTCGTGAAGGAAAAAAAAAAAACCAAAAACGAGAGCGACAAACCTTCTACAAGGGAAAAAATGAGGAAGATGGATACATATCGCACACTTAATCAAACGTGTGTACATCCAAACGCATTCTGAGGCGAGAACTGGATTTCTCGCTGGCCGTGCGTCATTTTGTAAAGCGGAGGTTAAACCAGGGTCAAACCAGCACCGGGCTCCGCCGCGCCTCCGCTCGCAGCGATGCCCCGCGGAGGGAAAGAAGCAGGGGCTGAAGGTGCGGAGCGGCGGGCGGCGGCAGCGGGGGATCGCCCC
>KL274615.1:0-13554 GCA_000699545.1 Podiceps cristatus
CAAGTGAAAGCTATGTGATGCTGTTATGAACTTACTTGGTAGCTTACCCAGGGTTGATTTCTCTAGGAGCCCTGTGTGAGAAGAGATGCTTGTATTTGAAGCAATTGAGTGACATACATGTGTTAAATGAGTCCTTGCAGCTGAGATAAGAAACAGCGTGACTTGGAATGGCTGGATTGGGCCAGCCTGTTCTAGGTAGGGTCTGTAATCCTGCTATTATGTAGTTATAGACTGTTTGTTTTCAAGTTATAATTGGGGCTTGTCTAAGCCTAACTCTAGTACAATTTGTTATTCAAGCAACTTTAATTCTATTAGGTGGTAAAGCTTTGCTGTATATGCTCCACACAGGTTCTTTACTATATTCTTTTTGTTACATGTTTCCTGTTGTATCAGCTGTTCATGTCTCCTGATTAATGATGAAGGAGGAAAGATGGAGAATGTGTTTTAGATAGTATGTGTGAGGACACCATTATCTTGTCCATGAAACTGCATTTTTTTGGTTGGAGTTTAACTGCCTTAATGGAAACATTGAATTCTCTTGTACTAATATCACACTTAGCCATGCTAAGTCAGGACAACATTTTTTCTTTTTTTCTTTTTTTCTTTTTTTTTTTTTTTTTAAATTAGATTCCTTGGGCCATGATATTCCCAAAATGCTGAAACTCTTCAGAGAAGGTCTTGAGTACGTGGTACAAGATGAGCGTCTAATCAAGACAAGAATAGCAAGAGTAAGTTGTATATAGAGTTCTTCAGCTCTCCTCAGTAGAGAAAACTTAAGTTAGTATTAAAATGGAGGGGACAACATGTTTTTGATCTGTGTGTTCCCTGGATTTTTAACCAGGTTGCTTACCTGACCTGTGAAGAAAAGAGAACTTTCTCTTCTTTGTGGCATGACACCTTCAGGTGATGTGAGCCCTGGATGTTGTTTGTGTGTGGTTATAGAAGGTGGCTCTGCTAAAACTGAGGGCAAACCATACCTGATGCCAGGAGTGGGATCTGTATTTGCTGTTGTACTGGCAAGAAATAGTAATACTGAACAAAACAGGATGAAAGAAGTACTAGTTCTAGTAATCCCTTTGTGAGTTGAGATCTTAACATAGGCTTCTCCTTACTCCTGCCTTCTCCAGCACTTTTCTGGGGGTAAAATAAAGCTTATTTGATATTTTTTAAGTAAATAAACTATGGGCTTGAGGAGGTCTGTGGTCAGTATGATCCAGGTGGATCAAAAAGTGTTTGCCTTAACCCAATTATTGAAGACCTAGTGTTGATAACTTTCATCCTGGACTGGAGCAAAAGAACACAAGCATTTGTATTACATGTGAAATAGCAAAAAATTGATCTGTGTTTTGCTGTCATAAAAGAAACTGGGTTATTCGAGAGTATCTCTTAGACCTTTAATGTGAGTTTGTTTTTTATTTTCCCTGCTCCAAATTGTGTATTTTGTTTTCATCCTGTTTTGTCTACTTGTAATCCTGCCTGATTTTTAGCTGTCCTTTAACTGATACTGGTACAGAAAGCAAGTGTGCAAGACTTCTAATCCCTGAAGCTTTGTCTGGCGGTGTCACAGATAAGCAAGTCATTCATTCTTACTAGCTGCTGCGAGTTGTGCATGCAACTTTAAAGAGCTTGCTCTTCTATATGATACCCCAGACTGAGGTTCTTGGGACTATTCTCCTGAAGTGTGCTATACATTACACTTTGATTCAGGCAGGAAGTATTTTTAGCAGTGTGCAAGTTAAATGGGCTATGTGAAACACCTCTAATCCGTAGATCAGTCTGTTTCAAGGATTGTGACTGTTTTCTTTAATACCTAATTTTTGTATTGGACTACTTAAAACTTAATCATTCTTTTTATACTGTAGGTCAGCCTGAAAAATAACTGCAAATTAAGCTGCTTAAGTTTCTTCATGCATAGTAAAGATAAGTTGTTTAATGGCAGTGAATGAGACTTGGATGGCCTGACGTATTCAGTGCAATTGCAGTTGGTTCTGTTTAGTGTAGCATCCTGCAGCTGTGGTGAGAGTCTCTGAAATTAAAACCATGTCCTCTTACTGATGTAAGATGTTGGTGTTGCAGATGACCTTAGGTTCTGTGTCTAGGCAGCTCAGCCCTGCAGTTCCATAGCACCAGTGCAGCCGGAGATGTCACTTTGTACTAGTAAATGGTAGGTTCTTGTGAATGAGCTCTTAGTTTTGGGTCAGAAACAGTATGATGAGGGCTTACTTGTACACAGAGTTCGTATACGCTATGTTTATGTCAGCTATGTGGTGGAGATGACTCAACACTGCACACTGGGCACGACGTGCTTGGTCCCACTGAGTGTTGAGTTGTACACAGAGGGATGACTCGGTGGCTTGTGTAAAATGTCTCCACCCTCTCTAGTTACTCTCCTTTACTTGACCTACTTTTCCTACTGTTTGTGCAGCAGCGCTGGAAGGAAATCTAGTGCAGGGAAGTCTCTGACGCTGAGGGAGCCTTGAGCAATTACATGTGTCTGCTCACTATTAAGAGCTTTTTAAATTTGATTCTTGACAGTTAGAAAATAATCATTTGTGAATTACACAGAAGCATAAAGATCTATTCCAAATAGCAGCGTAGATGTTTCTAGGAGTCTGCCAAGCTGGTGTTTGGCAGAGTGGTCTTCCCTTTGGTGCTGCTGTCTCACATGTCCTGTGAGTTCCATTATGGCCGACGGCTTGATGTAATGCTGCGCTCCCACATAAGTCGGCAGCCTCAGTTGGTGTTGTCTTATGTAGTACTTGAGATATCTTTTAAAAGCCTGGAAGTTGCAGTTAAGTTTAATTAGTACATCTGAAGTTTTGCAACTGAGAATAAAATCTTATTTTAAGACATGGAGCTTAAAGCAGTGTTGTAGCTTAACCCTGAACGGTAACTGGACCATGCAGCTGCTCGCTCACCCCTCCCCTCCCTGGTGGGGTGAGGAGGAGAATTGAAGAAAGAGAGCTCACGGGTTGAGATAAAAACACTTTACCAAGACAGCAAAGGAAAAAATGATAATGTATAAGAATAATAGAATATATAAAATGAACGATGCACAATTTCTCACCACCGGAAGATTGATACAGCCCGTCCCAAGCAGCAGTCAGGGAGCAGGGATATTTCCCCGCAGCTCTCCCAGAGTAGCAAGTTCCAGAGAGAGAGCGTGAGGGAACAGACAGCCGAATAAACGAACAAACAGGCCTGAATGAAATACTCTCTCTGGACCGTTTAGATCAACTATTCTGGCTGTGCCCTCCCAAGGGTTTGCACCTGCACATCAGCAAAACCTGGGAAACTGCAAAATGTCCTTGATCACTCGGCAGCAACCAACAACAGCAGCGTGCTGTCACCACTTTTCACATATAAATCCAAAACACAGGAGCTGCTGAAGACAAAACTAGCTCTGTCCTGCCTGAAACCAGGACAAGCAGGAGGAGGCAAATGAGGACACTGAGGATAGCTTACTCAGATCGAGCTATCTACAGAGGGTGGCTTAAACTCACTTTTGTTGATAGTTTTGACATAGCTCTTGAGTCCAGATATGGTGCTGTTGATCACTACAAAACAATCCCTTTTCCCAAGTTGGAGTTGTTGTCTTTAGAAAATTCAGAATTCAAATGTGATTCCAGGAAGGAACTTCTAGTGTATCTTCCTGTCTGTGTGGAGAGTTGCCTGCAAAATGGTTCTTCTGTGGAAAAGAGTAGGATGGCATCAAAAGGTGAGACTTTAAGGTTTGTTTGGAAGGTTGTATTTTCTGCTAAGGGCTATGTTTACAGGAGTACCATTTTACTCACAGAGTTATAGAGAGATGTGTATTGAACCAGGGATCTCTCCAACCTGGTACACAGCATGTACCGCTGCATGGAAATTGAGAGTTAAGGAAGGAAACAAATGCCAGCTTGCACTAGAAGTATCATCTACCTCCCTTGTCTGTTAATGGTGATTGAAGGCCTGGAGTGTCAGTGTCCTTTGAAAAAGGAAAAAAAAAAAAAAAATAGAACAGGCTAATGGATCCTTAGCTTTGGGATCCTTCAAGGAAGGGAGAAAACAATCCCACAGTTGTATAAGAGGTGTTAACTCTTGGAATGCTTGCAAGTTGAAATACATTTATTGGGGGCGGGGTGGGGAGGGTGAAGGGAGCCATGCAAAAAGCACAGGTTGCGACAGTTGTTTCTTGTTACCTGTTTGAGCTGTTCATTACTTCAGATCTCCCATGGAAAGGCTTGCCTGTCTGCAGTGCTTTTTATAAATGATTCCAACTGTTGACGAGTCCAAGATGAGAGAGACTTTCAGCCTTAAATTACCTATCTCAGAGTAGAAGGTGTTGCAAAGACCCTTATGGTATATGCTGGATTGTTCCTGAATAATGTCTTCCTAGGAGTCTTGTAGTGGCAAAAGGCTTGAGTTTGGATCAAAACGGAACCAAGGGTGTGGAAAAAGCTGCAGCACATTAAACTAGGAACATGAAATATCCCTTTACAACAGCCACAGTAAGGGTATTTCTATGCCTACATTTATTTTCCTTTCCTGTAGACTGCATGGGACTACTACCTCAGAAACACATCCAGTTTGAGTGCCAGGAAGAGAAAATACTATCTGCGTGGTCCGTGTTATTATAGGCTCCTACACAGAACTCTGTTTTTTCCCTTATTCTGACCTTCTCAGGAAGGCTGATAACTGAGCAGAAACCTCTGAAAGCAAGGCAATGCAAAATATGGCAGTGTTCTTCTCTTATTGATGCTGTCAGTCCTCCAGATGTATTTGCAGATGGTGCAGAAATGTTCTTCTGCAGTGTTTGTCGACATGTAGCTGTTGGATTAGAGGCTTTCTTTTGTTTCTGAAAAGAGATGTCAGTTCCTGCCCTCACTCTGTAATGAAAGATGCTTGATGTCCCAGAATAATGGTGGAGTTGTTGTACTATGCTGCTGCAATACAAAAAACTCCCAACCACCATAGATAAAACAAAAAACCCCAGCCAACCAAACCTTGTTAGGAACAGCTCTAAACCTGATTTTTAAAATAGGTGTAGTAATATTTTGTGTAGAGGCATTTGAAGACAAGTTGTTGGAGTTCAGCAGAGTCAAGTGCTTGTGTTGAAACTAATCTGATTGTGCAGGCTCTGCATCTTTATAATACTGTGTTATAGGATGCTGGTCAAATTACCATTGGTAATTGCTTGTCAGGCTATTGTGCTCCAGAAATGTCTCACCATTGCTCAAAAGTAAAATAAGTGAAAAAATCTCAATAGGCAGTATGAGGAGAGAGAAGGTATCTGCTTGGAAAACAGAGCTAGGAACTCATGTCTGTTTCCATGAACTGATTTCTTGTTTTGGATTTGACTGAAATAAATACATGTATATATAGGGTAGCTGGAATTCTAGATCTTGCTGTTGAGGGAGCCAGACATGAAATGCTGGGTCTTTATCAGTTTTCTATTCTTAGTTTGTCTCTCAGCAGCTGTAGTAGGGAACTTGAGGAGCTTCCCCCCCTCACATCCACAACTGTAAGCTTAATTAAGGTGCTTTGAGAATTGATTTAGCTTTATGGTTGAATGGTCAGCAGGCAGCATGGGTCTCTTACATGCTATGAGATAAAGCCATAAAAATTCCAGTTCTGATTTGGAGAATGACTGCCTTGTCGTGTAGCTCTTCAAAAAAGCTGGTACCCATGTTCTGAGGGAAGGTACTAAACCTCTTAATTTCCTCGCTATTGCAGCCTTTATTGTAGGAGTCTTAAGTCCTTATGACTTGATGTAGCAAGCCCTCATGTGAAAAAAAGACTAGAAAAAATCATGGGTGGATCAGTGCTAATATATGTTTGTTCCAGCAACCTCAAAAAGGGGCAGGAGGGAAGAGCAGAAAATGGGTTCAGGGAATAGAGCATTGGCTGATCTGCCTTGGTGCACTAGGCTGTCTGGAGGGCATTAGTTCAGGAGTATGTGTTACCACGTTTATCTTGAATGCTGGTTGCTGGAAGAGTGATTTGCTTGCATGTGAGCGAGAGGCTCAAGCTTTGCACCTCTTCTAAATTTCTTGAATGTGGCACGAAATGACTGTTGTTTGACTTGAAAGTACGTATTTTTACATGTGCGTGCAAACAAACCCACTAAGTTTGCTCTCCTCTAAGCAGATGTGGGTAGAATAAAACATAGTCACTCAGGTGAGTGTTACAGGACTCTCACTGGACGCAGAAATAAGGAAAGAGTAATTGAGTTGGAATTTAATTGGTATTTCATACTTCTTGTGCCCAAACCATGTCATGCCTCTGGCAATAATCTTGTTTTGCAGAGTTTTCTGTTAGTGTTAATCATTTCTCGTCTTTGAGCGAGTGTTTCTGCTCTGCCATGACTGCCATTCCCTACATGTGTGTTACATTTGAAGTGCCTGGTGGTCAAGTTTGTATGACAGATTCAGCGTCCTGACCAATCTCTTGATGTAGTTCTCTTGATACTCGCAGAACTGCTTTTCTAAACTGTAAAGCTAGCGTTTTAATAGCAGACTTCTTTTAGTTCTTCATTTGCAAAGGTAGCCAGCCAGTAGCTGAGCGGCTCTTCTATGTTTTCAGCTGCAGTCTTCTATAGATCCCCTAGAAGACTAGAAGCGTTGAGATTTCATGAAAAAAGTGCTAAACGTGATCTGTTTTGGTGAAACTTGTACAATGCTGAATATTAATAGGCAGTTTTCCACTAGGCAGCAGAGTTAGTGGGGAGACCCTTTTAAAGACTAATATAACATACTTTTCTTAAAAAAAAAAAAAAAAAAAAAAAGGAATAACTTCCCTGAACCTTTTTACTACACCTTGTGCTGCTCTAGAGATGTGTCCTAAACTTGAAAGAGTAAGATGCGCAATGCTTCATTTCTCTGCTCTGATTGTAGTATATACTGTCATTTACTAAGGTACTTTGTGGTTAGGTTGTATTTATACCAAGGGAACTGGAAATTGATTTATAGTTGCTCCCTCTGTGGGTATTGTAATTCTTCAAGGAGGCTCAGGACTTAAAGATATTTAGCTCCCACTGCAATCAATCTGGGCAGAGTAGCTTGCGCAGCCTTGAAGATCTGGTCTGGAGTACTCTTGTCAGTTTGGCGAAGGTTTGAATTAAACTACATATCTAAGTACTGATAGATAGTGATTGTGTAAATGTAAGGAGTTACTAAGGAATACTTACTTGGAAGATGGAGTGTTTATTTTGCTGTGGAAACTATTTTGAAGTACTTGGAGCCCTTTGATCATTACCTGTCTCCATTATGGAGCTATCGGCATCTCAAGTAAAGGATGGTGTTTGATCTCTTGAGTTGTCATGCTGTCTGACTGAATGCAAGTCACTCTGTCCTATTTTCCTGTCCTATCCAATACAGAATATTAACTAATGTCTTCATATTTTGAGATGGGTCTTGTATTGTGTTGTACTTCTAAGTCCTTAAAAGAAGTTGTAACTTAGTGTTTAGAGCAGCTTGCAAATTCTGTATCTTATGAATGGTTCTAGACTTTGTTACAGCTGATGAATGCAAAGTAGCTCACTGAAATTGAACAGCTGACAGGTCACTTTAAGACCTGAATTTAGTGTAAGGATTGGAAGCGAATGCTATTAGAACCTTCATTTGAAGTACAGTTTCTAATTAGTTTTTATCAATGAATTGTTTTGTTTAAATGGTTCAGAGTATTCCTTTGTTTTAAATTTGCTGACAGACTCACCATGCTGTACCAAAGTTAATTTTGTAGCATTAACAAACAGATTTTTATGTCTGTTAATTTATGAATGGTTATGCACTTTGCAGTCAGCATAGCAATGATAGATGAATGTGTACTGGCCTGTGTAGCAGAGGAACTGCATTTGAGCATAAAGAGACCAGATCTGGGTGCAAAATAGTGAAGTATAATGGTATCTCTATTGTAACGTAAGACATACATTTACAACTAAGTGAGATATAAATAAAAATCTGCTCACACTACTTTGGGAGGTGGTGGAGTAAAGAGGAGACCCCAGTGATACTTGTACGCCTCCCTGAAACAGAGTTAATTCTGTGAGAAAAATGCTTGTGTGGGTTGTTTTTTTTGTGGTGGTGGTGGGTTGTTATTTTTTTTTTCTTTCATTGCATAGCTGAAACTTCTAGGAAGAAAAATTGATTTTTTCATCTGGATAAAGATGCATGGATGATATGCGTGAAACCAAATGGGGAATTAAATAAGGCATAGGAGGGCATTATAGCAGCTGCAGGTGAAGTCTGTGAAAGCGTGTTGAGCTCTCCAGGAGCTGAGAGATAAGTCCATCCTGGCTTTGACCATTCAGGTTGATATGTCTCTTGATCATGAGTTGCATGTCATTAAAGAGAGTCCAGATGAGATGAATAGTAGGCATGATTTAAGGTGTGTGTTCTATGAGGAAAGGAGATGATAATTTTTTGGCAACAGTGCTTGTTCACTTGCAAGTATCCGTGATGGATCTAATGAGTACTGCTGAAGTGCTCTATTAGATGAGGACGCCAGTCCACAGTTCTTGCTGAAAGGTCAAGACCACTATGGACAGTAACTGGGGTGCATTAAAAGGGTAGATACAGAACTGATGTGTGTTTAGAGCTTAATGCTTCCATATATTTTCTGTAAAAATTAAAAAGTCCATGTAATGTGTTGAAATGGGAAAGAAAAAAGGTCAGGAAGCTTTGTAATTTATTGAAAGCATTATGGTAGCAAATGAATCATTTCAACTTCAGGTGTTTGGGGTTTTTTGACTTCATCTGTTTTGTGTTATTTGACAGCAACTTCTTGAAGCTTCTTTCCTTAAATACTTAATTTCAATATAGTTTTTGCAAAAGCAGTTGTAAGTATATGAGCTGTTTAAGACTTTTTATGTCTTTAAGGCTACATTTTGTAATGGAGCCATGGAAATTTAATGTCATGAGTAGAAATAAGGAAAATGATGAGTGTATAACTGTGTGTAAAATACATGTCATTTGGATAAGGATATTGATGGGATTTGTAACTCCTTAACAGGGAACACAGAGAAACAGTCCAAATGTAGAGTAAATATATACCCAGACTTATTTATCTAGGCTTTAAAGTTCACCATGGCTAACTTTGCATTATCGTTTTTCAGCTGGACATGCCTACTGAGCAGATAGTTGCCAATCTAAAAACAGTTATCCAGGATATCTGCACATTCAAGCCATCGAGTTATGGTAAGCAGCTGTTCTTCTAAGGTGGTACTTGAAGTTACAGCTAACAAAACAGAGAAATGAGTGTTCTTTACCAGGGTGTCATCAAATGACCTCACGGCTTTGTCTGCCTTGGGACAGGAGGAGGGAGCTGTTAGGCAACTGAGCATATAAAGACCTAAGAACTTGATGGTCTGGAAGGGTATGAATAGCATCTGCTCTTGCTGATGTGAACTCTCATCACACTGCATCCATGCGAGGAAAGAAGTGAGATATACAAAATTTAAGTTTGCGGGCTTGATGCTGAGGTGGATTAGAGCCATACAAGGAATTCCTTATGAGACATGGGGGTCTTCAGGGTCTGTGTGCGATGGTTTTTACGCCACTGGCATGCCCCTATTGGGGCTCAATGCAACGAATCTGAACCCAGAATCCGCCTGCACTTGCTTTAGTTAAAACCTGTGCTTCAGTTAACATTTAGTCTGAAGTTAGCTACCTGTTTGAAGGTGTGCCAGGTTACCTGTTTGAAGGTATGCCACCTTCTGCTTTCTATTACCAAGCTACTTCTAAATTTTCTGCTGTTCCAAGGGAAAAGCTGTTTATCTTTTTTTATTATTTTATTCCTTAGCAAAAAGATAAAGTTACAAAGGAGTGTGGGTCTGAATTCTGCATGATGCTCCTGTGGGCTCTGCTTGTTCTTCTGAGCAAAGAATGTGAGCAACTAATATGCTGTCTGCTCTTTGGCATAATGAAGTGGTCTTTAAACAAACGTCATCTGCTTAGCTGGAGTGGAAATGGTGATTTAGGAACATAATTTTATGGAAGAATTGCCTTGTTTAAGCTAAGAAAACAACTTTTTGTATTAATATTGGCTTAATGTCTACAAAAATAATCATCTTGCATCGCTTCCAGGGATGATGTTAATAGTAACTACTGTACAGGTAGAGAACAGACCACAAAAAATGAAGTATACATGACTCTGGAAGCATTTCAGTCCAAGTGAAAAGTCTAAGGGGTTGGTTGATTTGAAATACCAGTGAATAGAAGCAGAAAGTGATGGTATTTTTGTCTTTAATGAGTTTATATGTGAACTAAACCAACCTGTTCTGGTCTTAGTAGCATTTTTATTTTGTGGTATCAAGCTTGATTCTTGTGGTATGTCTTTTACTGGCTTGATTAAAAACACTTGCCACTTACAGGAAGCAAAGTTGATGGTTAACATACCTTTACAACAATGGAGTCTAGATGTGCTTGCTAACTATCAATCACTTAGACAACTAGTTGTAGATTTCTGTTCCATAGTTCATTTTCAGAGTTTCCATATGTAGTAGCATGTCTTCATGCAGCTATGTAGTTATGGCTAAATCAGCATTCCTCTGCAAGTCACTTAATCTAACAAAAGGCTAAAAATACCACCAGGCATATGTTCTCAGAGGATAATGTAGGTCTATTTAATCTTCCACAAAGACATCTGTCTATTTCTGTAGTTACTCTTGTCAACAGGTTCCCTTGGCATTTGGTGGTAGGATCCTGAATAGGAATGGTTTCTTTTGTGCTCTTAGCCATGTATGAATATTTGGGTGGTCAACGAACTTCTCACCGATATCTTGCCTATCAGGACCACATCCCAAAGCAAGGTCACCTGTATTTCATTTTTTTGAGGAGTGTGTGTGTGAAGCTTTACTTGTATGTTCTAAGGCCCAGCGGCACCAGTGATGGCAACTGCTGGTGAGGTACTGAAGGAATAAGGTAGCCATCAAGTTAGTACCTTTTGCAGCCCCAGCGTGTGAACTGCATTTTGAACCTCATCTGCCAGGGTGGATATTAAACTACCTGTACCGAAGGGATTTATCTACATGTATAGTTCAGCTTTCCATCATGAGCTGACACAGTATCGATTGCTATGGAGAGAAATCAGCCTGGAGACATGAAAAGTGGTGGAGTGACTGAATTGGTGGTGTTCTTTGTTTTCTAGGTCCTTTTGTGCAGAAGTTGGTTATTAGGTCTTCAACCAGTGAAGGTTTGCTACTGAAACTTGATGGAATTCTACCTGAGGTAGAGAAAGAAGAAGAAAAAAATGCAGAAGATGATGAAGAAAAACAAGAATCTGCTAGTACTTGATGTCTTTCCTTGTAGATGTGATGATCAAGCTTGGAAAGTAAATGGTGTAATTCAGATCATACAGAAAAAATAGATCTAATTTGTGAATTTCATTTTTAAATTCCACATAACAAGAAAGTGTCACAAAGAGGAGTCTGTTGTCAAAACCGAAGAATTTTAAATTCCTTTTGTTAGTAGCCGAAAGCTCTGTAGTTTGTGGGGTTTTTTCTTTGCACAAAGTAGTTCTTACTTTAATAAAAATATTTCTCTAACTTCTGAAGTGTTGCCATCCAACTTCCACAGTTGCAATGGAAAGGCCAGCAGATGTTGTATCTGTAATGCTGGGCTTCTTACTCTGTTGAAATTGCAGAGTGTTCCATGCATTTTGTCATCTTGACAACAAGGTATCTCTGTGGGGTCCTCCATGGAGAAACTAATGCAGTTACTCGTGGAAACCTGCTGTATAACTCACCAATGAAAGAAACTAGATTTTATTTACCATTCCTCTTTCTGCAAAGTTGGAGATGGTGTTCTTTCTGAGTTGGTGGGAGAAACCTCTGCAAGATGCTTCCAATATTTGACTTTGTTTACAATTAATCTGCATACGTAGATACTGGAGGGGTACACAGAGGACCACTGCTCTGCTACTTTGAGCCTCTGAATGCAGGTTAATCTGAAGACAAATTGTAATAGGTGAGGTATTTCTAAGGAAAAATAAGATACATTCTGTAGGAGGAGTCGTCATGCACATTCTTTAAAATAATGTTATTTCATCTATGTGTAACTGATACTATGCCCCTTGGAGAATGCAGTCAGTCAGTGGTACTATCCTGAAAAGAATTATGATTAAACTGTTCTGGAATGAAACCCAAGTGAAGCTCCAAATTTGCAGGACCACTTTCTTCTCTACCATAGCAGTTGTTCTTGATGGGCTTGTGAATAACTGCTTGGGATAAGTGGGTGGCTTTGGGGGGTGGGGGCTGCTTCACAACAAGCAGCAGCAGATCTCTTTTCCATACAGGTGACTCTGAGGAAGACTCCTGTGCTACATTTCCCAGTGGGAGAGTTTTTTTGGTTTTTGTTTTTTTTTCTTTCTAAAAATGCTGATTCGTGCCTTGTGTGGATTTCATATGTTAATTGTCTGGAGATGTAATGGGAGCAGTGGATAGCTAGGAGGTGTAGGGCTGTGGTCCTGTGCTAGGTTAGTCATCGCGGAGGTCCATGGGGTTCTGTAGACCTGGCTAGAAGGCATGGATTGACTAGTGGAGGCTACCCCTCTCCTCTGCCAGTGTGTGTGTGTGTGTGTGTGTGTGTGTGTGTAAAGGCTATAGGATGCCCTTTGGTCATCTCCCTGTTTAACTTTTTTCCTCTGACTTGGTAGGTATGCTGTCATCTTGATTTAGCTGATTTGACTTATATTTAGCTGAAAATCTTGAAGATAAAGGCTCTTTAATTGAAATGGAGGTCCCTTTTAGCAATAGCACAGTTTGATGTAAGTGGTAGGCTCCCAATAAATAAGTTTAACACTTGTTGGGGATCAAATCATAGAATGGTTTGGTTTGGAAGGGACCTTTGAAGGTCGTCTAGTTCCAACCCCCCTGCCATGGACAGGGACACCTGCCACTACACCAGGTTGCTCAAAGCCCTGTCCAACCTGGCCTTGAACACTGCCAGGGATGGGGCATCCACAGCTTCTCTGGGCAACGTGTTCCAGTGCCTCACCACCCTCAGTGTGAAGAATTTCTTCCTTATATCCAATCTAAATCTCCCCTCTTTCAGTATCTTTTCACTACATGCCCTTATCAAAAGTCCCTCTGCAAATGCATTGAGCTCTTAAATGCATCTGAAGGCTCAGCTTGGCAATGGTTATGTTTTTTTTGCACAGTTAGCTTTTTGTTCTTGGGAGATGGTTGGTGTGCATCGGGCCAATTAAAACCAAAACATGAACCTTTTTTTGCAACAGCCAGTACTGAGTGCTGTAATCTTACCATTCTGCCCGATTGAATTTGGACTGTGTGGCGATTACCATGACTTCTTATTTTGCCTACCTTGTTTTCCCTGTAGTGTAGCTCTTAACTATGAACTAGAGACCCGCAGAAACATGCATGCATCTTTTAACTGGCTGTTTAAAAATAGGTGGTGTTTAACTATAAACTAGAGACCCGCAAAAACATGCATGCTTCTTTTAACTGGCTGTTTAAAAATAGGTGGTGTTCACTCACTGCAGGCTTTCTTTCCCAGTTTTTTCCCATGTTTTTTTCCAGCAGGTGGCATTCTTGTTCCCTTCTGTAGATGTGTTAGG
>KL274615.1:13591-24929 GCA_000699545.1 Podiceps cristatus
TGTTGCTAAAGATAGTTAGTAAAACTGCACCCTAAAATGTAAGATGGTGCCAAAAAGGGTTGGCTATTTACAAAAGGGGATGTGCTTACCCAAATCTGGAAGAGTGGTTTGCGTTTGGGATTTTAAATCAGTCCTATTATTGGAGGTGAGGCTCACTTTTCAAAGAGGTTACCCATATGTGCTTGTTTAGAAATTCTTTCACCTCCATCTGAAGCATTTGGCTACTGTCAGTCAAGGTGCTTGACAGACTATTGTCAGGCCACCCTGCTGTGTTTTTAATGATGTGGGGCGCTTTGCTCAGTTTTGTAACAGAGTTCTCTTAGGGGGTAAAGGAAGGCTTTGCACTGACTTCACTAGACTTACTGGGTAGTATGTGGAAAAAGCAATGCCAGTACATTTGAATAGCCCTCTGAACACTTTTTTTTTTTTTTTTTTTTTAAATTTATTGCCTTTCTTTTCCATTGTGCTCATATGCCTAGTAGAAAGAAGAAAATTAAATCTATGTTGCTTTTCAAAGTGAAGAGTTGATATGACTGGCAAAAATACTGTCTCAAATGTGTCCAGTGATGTTAAGTGCCCTAAGCTTACAATTTGGTCGCAGTCTTCTTATGTGAGGGACTGAGGTTCCTGATATGGGTGAGAGACCAGAAGGCTGCTAACTGTAGTAATATGTAAGTATCTTTAGAATGGATAATGTCTCTCCACAACCCCCACCCCCCAGTTGTATTCTGCAGAAGCTGAAGTTGTAGGGTAAAAGCTTTTTCAGATTCCTACTACTGATGTCTATCAATTTCTGGTCTGGAGCACCTGGCAAGTTTCAGAAGGTATGTGAGGGCAGGTAATCAAGAGAAACAGCTTTTTTTGGAGTGTGTCACATTTGTGGGGTGTTTTCCCCTCTACCCTGTGCCTTAAGTAATGAGCGGTACTCATTACTGTTTGTTGGGTGCTCGCAAGTCTCGTTTATACCAACACAGAGTGAGGGAGCTACTTAACCAGTCTGCAGCAAAAACTTGATTACTTATGACAAGGTTTACATAGATTTTTTTTTTTTTTTTTCTGATGAAAAAAATTAATGATGTTCTGTAAGCTCTTCATCTGCAATGTGTCTAGCTTCATTAGCTCGAGTTCAGCATCCTTTAAAGGCACATCACTTACGCTGTAATCTTTTTCTACTTGGAGTTTGTGCTGAGGATGCATGCTTGCATCGATGGAAAAGGTCAAGCCTTGGGGAGTGTGTGTGATTTTGAGGACTTGTCTCTCAACTCGTGCATCTAGAATGGATCACGAGCAGTTGATTAACATTTTGCATTTTAGCAAAAGGTAGGGTATTGCTTTATGGGAAGGCTGTTTCACTCTGCAAATAATGTTTTAATTGCTGATGGATTATATATACGAGTAATGTGATGAGATACTATCATAGTTATGTGCAATTTGTGACCTGAAAGAGACAATGTGAAGGTAAGATACCTCTTGGTGTAGAAAAGCAAGGCTTATGATATCATTTGCCTAAGTCTCTTGGTCTCTGTCTATTTTTTTTATTGGCTTATTTCAAAGACTTTTACTACCCATTATGGAAAAAGGCAGACCTTTTGAAGGTGGATGACTTTAAAAAAAAAATGATGCTTGAGGATAAATATACGGGTGAAATTAAATCATAAACTCTCAGGCTGCTGAGTGTACTTTCAAAGAATGAAAGTGCAGAATACTAAACATTCCTGTGGAAGGACATGCTTGAACGTTACGGCAATACTGTAAATCTGAACTTCTAGAAGTCAGGAGACAAAAAAAAAAAAGCTTATGAACTTAAATGTTCAGCTGCATTTGTTCAGGTGTAATCCTTCAGTTTTGAATACGTTACAATGCTACTAACTGATATAGTAATAAAGCCTCTGGCCCGTGTAATACTGAAACAGTGTTATATAAACTGTTGACTATATTGTGATATTTATCCTGAAATGCTTGATTGACACAGGAGGGATGAAAGGGGGGAAGACAACATGCAATTATTTCCCTTTAATAATCTTAGTCCTAAAACATGCAGAATGGGAATAGTTGTACGTGTGGTTCTTGTGTCAATATGCCTTAGAAACCAGTTTGTTACAGTAAGCGTAACTAAAATGGCATTGCTGGCTTCTAGAAAATAATACGTAGTGTAGTCTTTGCAAAGCATGGAGTTGTAATGCTTTAGTGCTTTCTGATTAGTTAGAGAAGTATCTAGAGGGGTTATCTGTCCTGAAGGTTGAGTTCTTTTAAGTCCTGTATAGTAAGAGGCATCCCTTTTACAAGAGTTTCTGTTAGTGAGTGCTTAATGCTCCTTTGGTAGGTAAACAGAGCAGAGATCTTCTACCAAAAGCAAAATGGAAGCAACCCAGGATCTGGTTACCCCACAGTGGTGAAGCGAGAAAGGATGTTTTACAAGGCATTAACCAGGCCGTGCTAGCTGCTTTTGTGTGATGATACCTGCAGTAAGTGGAAACATAGTTCAAGTAAGTTACTCCTTAGTGAAAGGTACTCTTGGTAAACTCTTTGCACATACTTGGGCATGAGAGCACATACTGTTGGTTCCTGTAGAGCAGCTGACAAGTTACTAAGCGGTATCTCCTGGTAACAAACCAGGCCCTCAGAAAGAAGGGGGAGACCTCTGGGAGGGTGGCCGGAGGGAAGAGACCGTCTTGCCATACACCATACAAGTGCAGGAGGCCCACCAGTGTGCACTAGTCCTCTCCCAAAGGGCTTTGTGTTCTTCAGTGCATTCACCCTTCATTCTCTCCTGCCTAATCTTTAGCAGCACAATCCAAGCTGTGCTGAGTTTGGGTGGCAGCTTCACCTCAATCAAAAGTATTTCTTGGGGAAGAGTCAGGTTACAGCATTTGATGTCGAAGCCTCTTTGCCTCTAAAACTGTGCTCTTACTCGTGGTAAGGAAGCAGTTGATGTATGGAGCTTGCAATCCCCACTATGAGTATTGAAAAAGTTCCTCAATGTTTCTTGTGGAAAGGGGCGTGCTGCAATGCATTCAGTAACGCGGATGATGTACGATTGCTTTTAAAATTGTCATGTAGGAAACTGCTGTTAGTTTAACCAAGGATAAGCAGGGAATGAACTCAGATTCACAGCTGATGCACACAGAAACATTTGCCCAAACAAGGAAGAAATTGCGAGAGAGGCATGCATGCAGTTGTGGCGAATAAAGGGTTTAGGCTGACACTCAGCCTAAACCTGGGCTTGTACAGGAATTAGTTGCACTCCAAAAAAACTTCAATCAGTATGGGTCAAACTGAGTTCACAGGGCTTTTGCTGTAAATTATGGGACGGAGGTAAAGTTAGAAGAGCAGGGCAGGGATGTTACAAATGCTGTGTTCAAAATTGACACAAGACTAGCCTCTCTGTACTCCTGGGGGTTTTCCAAGGTGGTAGCAATTAGAATTAGCCTTAGTCCCACAGTTGCTGTTCTGCCGTACTGTAGCTGAGCGTAGTCTCTGAAATGTCAAGTAGTATCAGCCTTGTACACCTGAATTTACCTTGTCGGGTACAGACTCGTGTTAATTTTCCCAGGGACAGAGCTGCCAAGTTCTGCTGTGTGTCTGCCTCTGCTCTGAAAGTTAAGCTAGGCTGAGCACTTCCTTTCAGGCACACAAAACTGCTTGGAAAGATTTGGGTTTAGCACAAAGCCCACGCCAGTGCTGAAGTTTGTCTAAACAGCTAATTGTACCACCAAGGGGTAGGATGTTTCTACACACCGAGACAGGCTGTATCTGTAACTATGTGGCCTACATAGGAATGGTAAGAGGCTGAAGGAAATACTGTTGTCGTTTGTGAAGTCCTTATTTACAGCACAAAAGGGGACAGTATGGGACAGTAAGAATGCTGCTCTGAGCACCTTCTGTTCCAAACTTTGATTCTTCAAGTGCAATGTTAAGAGAAACAAGAGAAACAGCGTGGGGGGGGGGGGGAAGGTTTGGTGGAAGAGAGTGCCGGCTGGTATGATTTCATGAATATTCTGCAGCACCATTGGGATTGTCAGCCTCAAAACTTTAGGTGAAGCTAATACCATAGCCTGACCTCTGTCCATATGGTAAAACTTCCATTGACTTAAAGGGGGGGAAGCTGTTAAGATTGACTAAAAATATACTGTTAGGGATAAACATAGTTATCTTACAAGTAATCATTGTTGTCAGCTTGCAGGTGACTAGAAGCTTCATCTGACGCATACGCGAAGGGGCAGTTGTCAGTGAACACCTTGCAAGGGGAGTGTTCAGTGCCTCCACAAGCAGTTTTTATATTGTGGGCGAGTGCTGTGTCATTCATGTGGAAAGCTGGTTTGGGAGGAGAGCGTTGGTTTTGCTTCCTATCGCTTTTCTTAGAAACAAGCTTTTTATGGCATGAGGACCAGCAGCATGGGAATCAGTCCATCAGGGTTTTATGTTCACATCCTAATGTGAGGAGGAGGCTTGATTTGGGTGCTCTCATTGACTTCTAAGGCACTGTCTTTCAACAGTGGCCTTTGATATAAGCCGCTTGTTTTTTAGGTTACCTGTACCCCTAGTGGGTAGTGTTCTACCACCTAGCAAAGGCAAATGTTCATTTGCGAGGGTTTTAAAATAACAAAGATCAGGCTTTCTGCTAAAACTGCCTGTGAAAAATGTAAAAGTAACCGAAAGAGTATTGAATTTCCTGTTGTCAAATCCTGTTAAATTAAACACGAGATGAAGCTCTTCAGTTCCAAGAGGACTTGGAAAAGAAGGAGGAAAAACAGGTCTTCCCAACTGGGCAGGTACTGGGAAATGCTGAGTTAAGATAAGCTGTTACTGCACGTGGTGACTGTACAATGCCATGTCGTTTTGGACTCTGGCAGAGGTAGACAGGTACATGTCAGGGCTGTGGCACTTGGAAGCTTTGGTGTGATCCTCAGTGAGGCAGCAGGTCTTTTCGTGGGCCTGTATGTTGTGCTGGTGGGCATCTTAAAATTACAAACCCATGCTGATGGTATTTATTTGTAACTGGAGTTGTCAAGGTCTGTGTGTGTATTATTGAAGTGGAGAAATGTGGGGGGGAGGCTGTTCTCTCAAACCCCACACCCACTCCTCCAAAAAAACCCAAACCAACACAAAAACCCCCACAACCACACCACCTCAAACCCCTAAATTGTAAATGTTTTCAGTAAAAAGGGTACCGATTAACAAATACTTCTCTCCTGAAAACTTCCATTTGGCCAGCAGGAGGAGTCCTGCGATTACAGTGCCCGCCTCATGGCCTCTCTGTGTCTAAGAGGGTAAGTGACTGGAGTGGAAATAAAGAGAGCAGTAAGGCAAAACTTTTTCTTCAAAATGTCCCTTGTAGAAAGCGAAGTAAATATCACTTCCCAGCATTAGTAAAATTGGTTATGAGAAGATAAGTTAGGAAATGACCTGTACACAAGCTATCTACTCTTCAAGGCCTTTAGAAAGGATGGGATGCTAATGAGGTAGATGGTGACCTTAGGTTAGAGATACCCTGTGAAAAACAAATCTTGTTTCATGGGCTGTGAACAATTGTAAGTGTGGTTCCTGTTGCAGGGCTTACCTAAGCATGCCGTGTTTCAGTTCCCAAGGGTGGTTGTGGATCATGGTGGATTTTGGAGACTGGGACAGTGAGTTAACAGCACAACATCCTAGTTGGAGCAAGTATCCATATGTGCCCTGTGGTAGAAACACATCTACTATTTCTGAGGTTTCGGGAAAATGCCTGATGGATTTACTACTCCTGTGCTGCCTGGTGGCCTCTGTACTTGCATTTCAGGGCCTCAGGTGTTGCTGGATTAACTGCAGTTCCACTGGAAAGCTGTGCTGCGTGAGTGCAGTCAATCATGTGCTTCTCCAAAAACGAAGACGTGTCTCTGTGTTGCATAGCACATGCAAGTGCCTGCCTGCGTTGGCTGTATGCGTCAAGCTGAAACGCAGGCACCCCTAAAAAGAGAAGTGAGGTAACTTTGTGCTGGGCTCTCAGAGGAACAGTCGTTCTTCTGCCTTCACAACAAGAAGACCCAAGAGGGCTGTGTGTAGATGAGGAGGCAGTGAAAGCTTGAGTTTTTCCATTTTTCAAGAGAAATACTTTTAAAATGTAGGTGTGGGTTTGTTGGGGTTTTTTTCAAAATCCTTACAGGAATCCAGCATCAATGTACAGTGGCTTGAAAGAGATGCATTTTTTAAAAAATGGTCTAATCTCAATGTGTTTTAAAGATGATAATTAACAAAAACTGTTGTACTATATGTTGTGCACAGAGATAGTGTCTTATTCCTTGTCTGTGTGCAGAGACAATGGGAAAAGATTGATTTCCTTTATTGCAGGAGTGGGTCATGGTCTTGGATGTTATGTGAAGGGGTGAAATGTCTTCTAGACGTAGAGCTTCTAGGCTCTGAAATGGTGTCTCTTCTTAAAGCATGTCAGAGTGGCTTTCAAATGTCATTTCCTTTCAAAAGCCTGGGGGCAGAGGGGAGGTGTTGTAAAGGCTACCTGGCAAGTTGGAGAACTTGGAACTAAACTCAAGGACGGGTATTGTATCATATTGTATTTAGCTACAGATATTTGTGTTTTAAAATCACACTTTAATGTTTCTGAGGGTGATGACCAAGTGGGGAGAAGGTCAAAAGAATAATCTCAGAAGTGTGACTTAAAGGCATCCTGTTAAAAACACATCTGTCCTCTCCAGATATACGTGTTGGTAAATAAAGCATTTCTGCTTACCTCTGACAAAAGACTGACTGAAATAAAATAGAGAGGAGTTGAAGATGGCTAGGGTGTATCAAGCTTCACGCTGCATGAGAGAATTTAATCTCCTAGCTTTTTCACAGCATCAGAATATTACGAAAGGAAGTTGGTTTCTCTTTGGCTAGATAAAACCCATTCAGGCCTTGATCTCACACTTAGATAAGAAAAAAAATTTTCTTTTTAAAATTCAAGAAATAAATCCTTCATGCTTCTGAGTAATACAATACCATCCATGAACAACCGTGAACATGCTAAAGTCAAGCCAAGCTTCTAGTCAGTGACAGTGTCTTGACATGTTAAGGAATGAGTGTTAAGTCCTCTCCCTGAAAGCTTCTGCCACTTTATTTGGCACTTGTTTACTTTTCAGATGAGAACTGTGAATTACTTAGGGCACAGTTGCAGCCTCTGGCATGTTACTGTTCTGTGCCAAGCAAAACATCCACCGGTAGGGATTTTCATTCGACTTTGACGGGGTTTGCTGCTTGGAATTCAGCAAAGCACTGTTGTCAAAGATGAATTGTCTTTGCTACTTAATATTGATTAGGAGACTTGTGTCTCATGCATTTTTTCACTCCAGGGAAAAGAAGGTGGTATACAGTAGTTTCATTGCTTGTGGATTGTTTGTACCTGTAGCTATTGCTTTCTTTACCCTCAGTTTTCTCTGTGGCAAAATCCATCTGCTTTCTTTTCTGGGGATACTAAAAAATTTGGTTTGCGCATGCACAGCTCTGATACTGTTACTCTTTGAGAAAGGTCAGTTCATTAGACCACTGACTTCAATAGGCCAGTTTATCCTCCAAGAAGACAGAGCTGAAATAGACCGCAATTCTTAATAAATAAAAAATCCCAGAAAGCAGTTTTCTTGATACAAGTATAGGACTAAATCTGAGTTTACTTCTATCTGACAAGTTCCTATATGAAGGTTGCAATCATCTTTGGAAGGCCTAATCCACAGACTTCCAAGTATGGACTGTCTGGGCTAAATTCCCAGAAATTCAAAAGATCCTCAGGAGAGACCTCAGCCAGCAGAGCTCAAATGAGACGGATCCTTTTCAGAAATGTGTTTCTTCAGCTATTCTGTGTAAGCACATGCCCGCCATTCAATGGACATAAATAAAGTCTGGCTTGAATCACTCAAACCAGTGATTTGCATGCCAAACTGAGAAATGGTGCCTTAACATGAATGTGCAGAAAATTGACCTCTGGATAGAGATTTGATGAAAGAATGCTTAAAAAAAAAATAATTGTTTACTCCTACAACTTCAGTGACTTTTTGTCCTGCAAATTCTGAGGTATGTGGCTGCAGTTGACAGCTGGGTCATTGCTTTGCAAGATACACCCTTCAAGCTTTCCATCTTGGAACAATCTCTTATCTCTCTAGACAGTCTGAAGCTTATTCTTTAATTTCTTTTGCTGTTAACTCATGAAGAGACTCAAATAGAAATACTGCTTTTGTATTGAATTAGAGGGTTAAAAAAAAAAAAAAAAAGGATGTGAAAGGACAAGACTTTACAAAACTTTGACTTTCTGAAACCTGTGGGAGGCCTTGGTGCCAAAAGAAAACCAGTGTTTTCTTTTAAATGCATGTTTACTTTTCCAGAGGAAAAGCTATTAATTCATACACTGGAATGGGTAAATTTCTAAAATTATGTAAATTATGGCTCTTGAGTTCTTCTATCACTGACTTTTAACAGCTGCTTTGGAATAGTATTAATATTAATTTAAGTTACTTCAGCAGTTGTCACAAATGATTTAAAACCTGTAACACCATCTAACCTGACAAATAGTGGAGAAATACCTGTTCTCTCCATGGGATAGAAAATCTATCTTTTCAGGTCTGGTGAGACCAGAATGGTGTGAATTTTGATGAAGTGCTTTGCTTCTCTGTGGATACGTTGGTGCAGAGGGAAGGAATTGACTTCAACCTTTGCTATTATCCCGTGTTGCACTAGGACTTGTGCCTATGGTCTGAAATAGCTTTGTGTAGAAGTGGACTCCCTCAAGGGTCATGTGTCTTCTATTCTCAGCTTAGATCTTTGTCTTTTCTTGCCTGCTGACTATTCACATGCACTTTAAGGAGGTGACTTAGTTGGCTTTGATGTCTCCTGAACCTCCTTCTTAAATCCTTTGATTTCCTAAAGGGCTTTAGGAAGTGTAGCAGGTCTGACCTTCCTAAACCTGGTTTCTTTTGTTATGTCAGTTTGAGCATGGAAAACAGCATTCTTAACAAAGGCTCTGGATGCTGGCAGTATGCTTATTCTCCAGTCCCAGAAAGCAAAACCTGTCTCTTCACAGCTGGAGAAGCACCAGCAATTGCGCACTGTGCTGCAGGACAGGTTGGAAGAAAGCTGGAGAGGTGGCCAAAGCAAGATGGTGGCATGGGAATGAAGTTGACACCCCAGAGATGGGGAGAAAAGGGAAGGGGAATCAAGTGCAGAACAGCAGAAAGGAAAGAAGAAGAAATAGGGAGGGAAAGGCTGCACCTGAAAAGGGAAACAAACTGTAAAAGCATAGCGAATAGTAGCAGAAAGATGGCCAACAACATAAATTAGTCAAAGAATGTGCAGGTAACCAATTTGCTTTGTGTTTCCCTCCATATGCACATCTTCCTCCTGAAGAAAAGGGTGGAGGGAGAAAAAAAAAATAGACTAGCATGGAACTGAGCTCAGCAATGAAAAAGGCATGTGAAGGTAAAAGACTACCAAAACTGACCTCCAAAATACGGTTGCCATTCCTTAATAATTGCTTATTTCTGTTTCTTTCTATATTAAGTAGTGGAGAAGGGCCCATCTTGCTTGTGTTAATGTGCTGGTAAGAATCAAAATCTCACAGAGAATATAAGCAGGTGATAAATTTTTGTTTCAACTGTTTTGTGGAGTGCTGTCAATCATAAATACCTTCTTTTACTAGATCACGCTGTCTGTCGGAGCTTCTCTCTTGCACTGCCTGAAACACTGAGATGTCAGAGGCTATATTTCTGCCTGTCTTCAGATGATCCAAAGAGAAGAGCCAGACTGCTCTGCAGTGGTAATTCGAAATGAGCGCCATGCTTTGGCAAGATGGTTATATGGTGAGAAAATACTGGCAGCGATGTCTTTGGTTGCCTTGTTTATACTGGTAGTTAAGAGAAAGTAAGGATGGGAAGTAGCCAGAAGTGTTCCACTCGATTGCTGCTTTGTCAAACACACACCTAGCGTAAAAGTATCTCTACATGGCAGGTATCTCTTGGACTTCAAGCATCTATGTAGTTAATGAGCACTGTATAGGCCTGCCTCTTCTTTATATTTCCACCTGCTTTGCCCTGCTAGTGCTGCTTTGAGTTTGATCAAGTTGTCCTGTATTTCACTTGAGTAATTTAAGAGGGCATGAGGGGTCCTGTGTGTGTTCCCTTAATCATTTCTACTGTATTTGAAATTAACATGAAATACTTGTTTGGTTGGTGTTTGTGTGCATGGTGGTTGTTATTAAGTCTCTCTGCTTCTAATTTTATAGAAATACCTCCTGCTAATAGCTAATGAGTAAAGTATGGAGACGCTCATTGTGCAAATTGCTGTTTGAATCTTGGATCAGTGCCATGCTGTACATTTCACTCCTCACCTTTGTTGCTGGAATTATAATTCAGGATTGCATGGCATTAATTACTGTAAAAGTCTGACCTCCCACTCGGAGTTCGAGTTGGTAGTGTTCATTAGAAAGTGAATCAAAATTGAACAGATTGAATTACCATGAGGAATTACCATTAAATTTTGCTAGCATAGTTGCATTTAATCAGACAGGCTTTGTTTAAAGCAAGCAAGAGAAGACGACTGCAGCAGTCCAGCCTGATACTGCTGACTGATTCTACTACATGATAATTGGGATACTACTATTAAGTAGGTTCATTGAAATTAGCTGAAAAAGATGATTTTGATCACAGACTGGGATGACCTTCCTAGTTCATTTCAGTTTTAGGCTTTTGCGTGTAGCAATTTAATGGCTGTGTCTTCAAAACTTGTGGCGGGTTTGCTTTATCCTATGACTTAAAGCGATCAGACTTTCATATTGCAGAAGTACTTGGAAAAGTTGGTTCCTCACTCATCTGCTGAGTGTGCGGTGCCGGAGGTGTGTAATAGTAAGTTTCTAATGACTGGCTGGGAGGCGAGAAAGTGCTATGGGTAATGTGGCAGCGGGAAGTACCTAAACAAAGAAAATCTTGTAACAGGAAGAATCGAACTTGGAGTCCATTGAGTGCTTTGGAAGTTTTTCTTAAGTTTTGAGTGTTTGATTTGTGATTGCTAATGTTTGAGTCTTCCTTTATGAAGGGAATCTATATAATGGGTGAAGAGCAGAGGAGTTGAAATTGAAGGAAGAAATTGAAAGATTCTTTCAGTGCAGACCTATGGGACAAGAAAACAGTCCTTACAGTAAACAGACCGTGCCCCTTTGGTACTTTCTTAATCCTGCAAACAGAAGTGCGATCCAAACATAACTAATGAAAACCTTCAGATCCCCTAGAGACGATGACTACTTAATTCCAGCCTATCGATTTGTGACCAGGATGAAGCGCCCGGAAGGTCTCTGGGCTGTGAAATGCTCTTGGGGTCCATTCCTGCC
>KL274616.1:14686-43683 GCA_000699545.1 Podiceps cristatus
CCAGAAAATCTGCAACTGCCTATGTGCAGAGACCAACAGAACGGGATTATAAAATTGTTATAATGACTAGTAATGAAGCTAAATCAAGCACTGGAACAGGCTGCCCAGGGAAGCGGGCGAGGCACCAGCCCTGAAGGTATTAAAAAAATGTGTAGATGTGGCGCTTAGGGAGATGGTCTAGTGGTGGACTTGGCACTGCTAGGTTAATGGTTGGCCTTCATGATCTTAAAGGTCTTTTCCAATCAAAACTATTTTATGATTCTGTTATTCTAAAAATCTCATTTTAGCTTTGTTCCATGACCTGCTGCTAGTGCTATAAGCTGTCTTTATCTCACTGCCACCTAGCTTGGCTTCTGAAAGTATCACCACCACTTACCCCAGTGTCCTTGGCTGAATTTGACACTTCCGGCTTTTCAGAAATAGCCTTCTCTCTGATGGTGCCTCTGACTTTTGGCAACACTTTTGTTCTAGATGATCCACTCTACCTTTTAAGTAATGCTTTCAAGCTGGCTCAGCTTCTCTCTGCAGTTTTTCTCTTTATGGGCACAGAGAAGAATTCTTCCCCTGTGGGGTCAGCCTGACAAAACAAATACAAGTACTTGGACTCCTCTGCTTTATTTTCCTATTTCCTTCTAGTTCCTGCCTTAAAATTCTCAAGCAGAATATCTGGTGTTTTCCATTTGGTTTTGAGTTCAGTGTTCTTGTTCAATTGATGTGTTTTCATATAGGAAGGCCACTCTGCCTCTGCAGTTAGCTAGCTACCTCTCAGTCACTTTATGAAGTACCTGTTTTGATTGTGATATTTTTTGTTAAAAACAAGACAAATCAAAACAGTACACCCCCAAACTGCCACAACCCACTAATCAACTAAGACTCTCCTCACTATCTATTATCCTTTACTATTTTTTCCTACTGTTAAATATTCTGGCTAGACTTTTGTCAAGCAGACATTTGTTTTAAGAGGTTCTTTCCAAATATTTCTTGACCATCTGTTGATAACGAAGCTGATGTGCAACACCCCCAAACTGCCACAACCCACTAAAACTGCCACAACCGGTGTGGGGGGGAAGACTCTCCTCACTAGCTATTATCCTTTACTATTTTTTCCTACTGTTAAATATTCTGGCTAGACTTTTGTCAAGCAGACATTTGTTTTAAGAGGTTCTTTCCAAATATTTCTTGACCATCTGTTGATAACGAAGCTGATGTGCAATCCAGCAATTTACTGCCTTTTGTAAGAGTGGTACTTCTGCTGTGCCTGGCTGATCTCATGCCGTTATGCTGGTTGCTTTTTCATTCACCACTTTATTTTTCGGGAGGTGGCAGCTGGCTGCCAGCTCCTATCAACATACAAATGACAGTGTGCTGAGGCAGTGTCCTGCAGACTCCATTTGTTGTCTCAGGTGGTGAAGGTACTTGGAGGTCTTTGAGAAAATACCAGATAGTTTAAAAATCCTAACAATTATTGCACTGATAATGCTATGGATGGATATTTGCAGTAACATTTTTCCTTCTTCGGGGTCAGTAATGAACAAATGTGCCACTTCTGAACTTGTGACTGACGTGTAACCATCCTGGTTTATTAAATTTTTCATTTACTTCTTGTATGTCTTAAGTTTAGTGCAATTAAGTTCATAGATGCACTTTTTTTTTTTTTTAAGTTGGAAGTTGTGACTTTTCCTCCCTATTTCAATCTGTATACCTTTTCATGTGTCTGTTATTTATAATAAGGATGTCAGTCTCATCTTATTGTACAGTTTTAATTTGCGCTATTTAGTACAGAATTTAGTATGGAAAAACAAGTGTTTTTCTTTGGCTTCTTATTTCCTGTTCATTTACTGCTGTCTTATTTTTTACTTGGGGCTGACAAACCTATACTTTTTATTTTTTAGTTTCATTAATGCCTTATGTGAGAAATCTCTAAGTCCCTGGCAGGTGAGTTTGATGTTTGATTCTATGTATAAGGTTTTTTGATTAAGTTTTTTACACAACGTCACTGTTTTTCTTCTTGTATTCTCTTCGCATCCTGTACATTTGCTGTTTACTGACTACTGGTTTATTTTCCATGTCTCTCGCTTTTCAGTGTATGTCTCTGCCCTGTTTGACTTGTGACTTGTGTTTCCGTACAAGCCTGTTTGCCGGGTTTGTGCGAGTCTCTGCTGTTTGGGAGAGTTTGCGTCAACTTTCTGTGCTTTCATTTCAGCTATTGCCTTTTCCATTTCTGTTAGTAGTGCCATCTGTTCATCTCTGAAAACCTGGTAATTGCACGGGTCTGTTGGGTTTTGTAGCTTGGTAAAATATTATTGTGTGATTCCTTCAACTTCTTGATTACACTGTTCAAAAATATCTTTCATACATGCCCTTTTTTTGTGGATTTAAACTATTGTTGAAGAATTCCTAGGATTTCCCTCCCTTGTCCCCTGCAATCTTCCATTTTATGTAAGTGTCCTGGCATTACATAGTAGCATTTTTTTAATTGCTGCTCCTTTTTCCACTTCACTTGGGTCCCCCCTTCCCTCCCTGTTTCTCTTCTTACTGCAATTTCATAGTGTCTCTCATTGTCTAGGGAAACCTTACTTATTAAACATCTTCCCTTTAAAGTTCATCTTCTTGGAAACAAGAATCTGATCTACTAACAGATTCTCATTGGCTATATTTTATTTATATATTCCTTTGCAATATTCATGTTGTCTGATTTCATGTCTGTTTCTGGGACTTCTGTAATGTTGTATCTAGACCTGTGTCTAGCTTTGCTGCATCATGGAGCCAGAATCACTCTCCATTTTTTTTTTCCCTTAGCCTTTTTATTAGATCAAACAGTTGTCTTTCTTTTTTAGCCCCTATTAAGGTTGTGGTGTGTTTTTTTTTTTTTTTTTTGTGTGTGTGTGTGTGTGTGTATGTGTGTAGTTTGGTTTGTTTGTTTTATTATTTTTAAAAAAATACAATTTAGAAACTAGATTAAAGTTTGCTCTCTTTTCTGTGCTTCCGTGGGGGTCTGTAGAACTGCAGTCAGATATATCTCTAAAAACAGTTTTTTGTTCCCACAGTATTTTGCTAATTATTAGTCAGCACATGGGACAGTCAAAGCCATTTCGTACCCACCTGGGATCCCCCTTATCTGATATACTTTAATGCACTATCTCATACATAAGTTTTCAGCAGGTAGTGCTAGTGTTTTAAGTGGCTTACTTAAATATCCGGGAAATCAAATTAATGGCAGTCAAGGGGAGCTGAGTAAGATAAGGTAAATCAATAGAGGAAAAATGCTGTCAGCCCAGCTGAAGTTTTCCAGCTCCTTCTAGCAGAAAATAACCGGTACCAAGCCTGGTTCCTGCCTCCTGACATGTACAATCTGATGTAATTTTGGAGAAAGGGGATGCAGGTTTCTGTGAGGAGCTGTGGGAAGCGCAGCAGCACGCTTCTGTCTCAGGAATGGTGTCTGGCCAGGCCATGTGCAGAAATGGGTGGTTCAGGGGAAGGTCTCTGTTGACTTGTCTCTTCTGGTGTGCCTGACTGCAAGACTGTGGTATCGAAGAGGCTTCTTCACATGCTACGTGATGCTTCAGAGGAGATCAGAAATGCTGCTTTGGGTGGAATGTCAGCAAGGTGTTCCTGTCCGAGAAGAAATAAACACAGAGAACTGCAACGGGTGAATGAAAGGAGCACAAACGTAGCTTTACGGGTTGTCAGCAAGGCTCATGTCTGAGTTTTGTTTGTGCTATAGATGGAGGCTGGAGTCCAATCCTATAATGCTTTTCTTTCATCCCCATTTTTTAAACTATTCTCTACCTATTCAGTATTTTTGCATATGAAAAAAACCCTACTTTTCTTGTGATGAAAAAGACTGGAATTGAGCTTCTCAACTTGAAAGTCAGTGGCTCTTCCAATATAAAACTTTATATTCTTACCTTCCTTTGTTGCTCTCAAAGGAAAATGCCGTGTATTAGAATTGTAGACAGCCAGCAATCTAGAGAATTAAGGATTTGCAAACTCAGCAAGTTTGGAAATTGTTACATTAACCTAATCAAGTCTTGATATAAGTGTAACTCCTTGACATTTAATGCATGTGGTCTGCCATCTGAAATTCAACTGACAGATCTATAGGTCCAGTGAAAAACTCTGAGCATTCTTGTCTCCTGCACTAGTGGATTGAATTGACTTCGAATCTTATTTCCTTAGCTTCAGTTTCCAATCATTTATCTCAATACTGCTTTGTCTTCAGGACCTCAATGCACTTATTATCCCAAAGGATGAAGCTGAGTAACTTTCTGAACTAAATATGCTGGATTCCTTTGATGTTTCTCATCTTTTAGTTATTTTAACAACTCTTGTTTGAAACTTTCTGGATTTTTTTTTTTTCCTTAAAGTCCTCTTTGAAATGTGAATATTCGAGTGCCATGATCTGACACAGCACTCCGCTGAAGTCATAGTAGAACCAAATGCTGAGTTATATCAAGTTTCTCCATTTTTCTCATCTGACTTGTTGATGTGCACAAAAATCACAGTAACCCTTCAACCTCGTCGCATACTGAGTGCTTATGTTCATCCCATTATCTCTGCTTTTTCTGTCCTCGCTGTTTTCTTGGGTAATATCTCATGCTGACATGTGGCTTTCATTATAAACTCTATGTGTCTGATTTTACATACATGTGTGGGGTCATGTATTAGGTGCTTACAGACAGGCTGCCTGGTGCATTTGGAGATCATAGGGGTCTTTTGGAGCACCTCCCGCTATGTCTCTGCTGTAAAATGATATCTGTGAAAGTTGGCTGGACTTGTTTTCCTGTGCAGGTTTCTCGCTGAGATGGACACATTTCCTACCAAGAATCATTTCAGGTGTAGAAAATTTAACAACTGAGAAAGGACTGGAAATATTAAAGTTGTTTACCCTCAAGAAAGGAATAGTAATGTAAAGCGATAGGAATATACTGCACAGGGGAGAAAGAGAATCACCAGTTGTTGATGTCTATGATGAATAGGGAAGAAAAAATCTGGACCGTGAAGGACTCATGTTAAACACTTGAAAAATTATAATAGCAGCTATGGTGAAGCCTTACCATGACTCCTCTAGGCAATCTTAATCACTGAAGTTTTTAAGCATAGGTTGGATTAAGGCAGGTGTAACTAATCCCAGATCAGCATAAGGTGAGCTCGGTACCAACCCAAGCCATTTCTTCCATTGCTCATGTAAATACTCCCCTGCTTAGCAGTTTGACTGAAATTATGACCAGCATCCTCCTAAAAAGGAAACATTTTCTGCCACTGCTGACATCTGTATGAAACAGACACCTTTGTATAAAAATTATTATTATGAGAAAAGGTTCTGCATTAAAGGCTGTTATTACTGCAATGAAATTTTAGTATTTTTACTGAGGAGTTCTTATTAACAGTTGATATTCATGAATCATGCAGCTAAGCACTCAGACTTACCACTTATTAAGAGCACTGACAATTTTTTCAGGACAAATTATTTTAGAGTAATTGATAACAACCCCAGAGAGCTATCAAATCTCAACAAATCAATGCTTGAAGTGAAAACAATTAAAGAACTAATAGACACCAAAACATAAATCTCATGTGCCATGGCTGAATAATAAGATTTGACTATCAGTTTTTACTGCTCTGAAATGACTTTTCTTTAAGCATAATCAGAATTTGTTTTGATTATTTCTGTTTATTTCAGCAAGTGGCTTTTAATATGCATCAAAAGCATTTATGTACTTGAAGTGCCATTCAAAGCAGCTAGAGCTTGGTGTTGTCTCAATGAAAATAACGTACTAACACTACTATGTCTCTGTGAATTTATGTAAAACATCCATTTTTAAAACCCATTATGTTTTTTAAAAAGGGTGACTGTGATTTGGAAATTCTGGCAACTGAAGAGAGAGCCAGGTGCTTTTATCTTGGCAATCAGAAGGATAAGTATAGCACATAAGTGCTTGGCTTTTAGTGGAGATGTACAATAGCAGTATGAATGTGCAAGTGTGTATGAAAAAGTAAAGCAGGTTGACGCAAATACCTGATTGCATCTGCTCTGTTTTACATAGTTTATAGGAACTGCATCATCTCTTTAGCACTGGTCGTCTTCATGTACTGTCCCTAACCCCTCCCCCCCCAAGTAAATGAGAAGGTCTGAGACTGTTTTGGAAAGAATTTGCAAGATCTCTCAGAGTTCAGACTTACAGAACATAATAGTTGACTTTCTCATGACCTTTGCATGAAAACAAGCAATAAAAGAAAAACCTTTGTTTAAAACACAGTGATCGAGTCCCAATCGAACTGTATTGTGGTATTTTTAGTTTAACTACATTTATTGTGGTGATGGTTTCCCAAAGCTTTTTGTACTTGTTAGCAGTTATGGTTAGCTCAGTCCAAGTAACTGTAGCCTGGCCCTTTTTTTTGTTTGTTTGTTTTTCCTTCTTTTTGGATATCATTAAGGAGGTGTAAAAATGAAGTCTAAGTGAAGGGATTGACATCTCTTGAGAAAAGCAAGAGCAAAGCTGAGTAGACATTGAAATGCATTGTTTCAATTTGAGATTGCTTGGCCTAGACCCTTGCAATAGAGACAGTATGCAGCACCTGAATTTAGTGCCATAGTCTCAGCTTTTACAATGCATGCTATTACTATTAGATCAGCATTACGTGATCAACCTGTGCTTGGTCCCAAAGTGGATGGGGGGATACTCACCTTGCAGCAAAGAGAGAGGACATTTAGACCTGTTACAGTACAACGGAACATTGTGTTGGTCTATGGACAAGGCAAGTTTTAAAAAACAGGAGTAGTTAAACAACATGCACAAACCAAAACAGTTTTGAATAAAAAGCAAAGAGTGCTGTAAAAGCACCCTCCCCACCTTGAGAAAAACCTTCTCTCTGCCTTCAGACCTCTTGCCCTCTCACCCCATTTACCTCCAGTATATTTGCATTTTCATCTTCCCACTAAGAGCATCTCCCGTGTCTGCACTTTGTAGACTTAGCTTTTGTTTGGTTTTTTTTTTTCCTTTTTTTCTTTATTGTGAGAGTTACACCCATTGCCAACTTTGGAAAGATTTATTTATTTCCTGATTTATCTGATGAAGATATTTCTGAAGAGCAGTTCCAGGATGTGTTTTCCCATGATGCCCCATCATATCTTTTGTGCCTCCTGTTCTTATGAGGAGATTTAGCGGACCTCTGAATCAGGAGTTTCTACTAATGAGTTTTAGCTGTGAATTTGGAGGTAAATCACCATAAAAGATGTAGAAGAATCTGGCGCTGGGGCCAGAGCAGGGATCCTGTGAAGGGTATGAGTCTTTCTGTGCCAGCACCACTGGCACACACCAGTAGGACTGAGAAATCAGAATTTTCTTTTAAGAAGCTGCTGTCTCTTAAGCAAGGTTGCCTTGAAAGCTTAGTGATTAAGCAGGGACTTTTTCAAACCAGCAAGTGGATCATGCTTGCTCCTTGGCCTCCCAGTTCACAGTGCCACAGGACTTTTCCTCTGCTAATCGTGACTACACAGCACGTTTCTTCGAGCTACACCACTTGCTGACACAGAGAAGTAATATAAAAAACAGGAAGGCTTAAGGTGAGACATTTCAGAAATGCCAAAGGTGAAAATCCTTGCCATAACATTACTGCTTTGTATGGCAATTTAGCAAGTGGAAATGAGAAGGAGAGCGAAAAAGCCTTTAACGACTAGGTCTCCACAGACCGCAAAGACACAGTGTGTTCTTGTTCCGGAAACTGGAATAGAAACTGGCTCAGACAAGCCAGCCCGGAGCAAGGGCTTGTCACTATGCTTTCCCTCATTCTTCTTCCTCACTACACACACGTGCGCACCCCTCAAAAGTCACCACTATTGTTGACACCTGACCAATGGTAAAAGGTGCAGGCTTAATTTAGAATCATTAATTTAGAGTCATACCCTCTAAACTGGCAAAGGAAAGATCCCAGGCAGTCTAGCAGCTAAGATGTAGATAGCAGTACAAGCCTTGTACAGAGGTAAGATCGTACTGGTGTTAGAAGCAGTTGGAAAGAAAGCTAGCATAGTTTTGAACGATGTGGATGAACAGGGTCTGAATACATTTTGCATCTGTTTCTGTTTTAGCCTGGCCTTGAGCATTACCTCTGGAATTGAAACTTCTCACAGTTGCTTGTGATCTTATTGCTGTATTCCTTCCTCTTTTTTTCCTGCTATATTTTTTCCTGTCTCTTTTCTACGTGATGCCTTTTTTCTTACAATTTCTTGTCATCTCATCATTGCATGAAATGCTTCTTCCTTGTTTTGTTTTCAGAAATGTGTTTTAGAGACAAACTATCCTGTAATTCTCAAAGATCCCTCCTTGCTTCCTCCTTGCTGCTTTTCTGCTTGCCATATCTCACATCTTGCATTTCCAGTCTCTCAGCGGGTATGTTTAAGATCTTCATGTTTATTTGATATAACCAAAGTGTTGTTACTAAGTTTGAGGCAGTCATTTAGAACAATGAGGATTACAGCAATTTTGTGGTGTGTACAGAGACTGATGGTAGTTGCTCTGGAAAACAACCTTGTTCTCTGCAAAGCACCTAAGGGTATTATTTCACAAAATGTACACCTACTCCAGAAATGTCAGGGTGCAGGGTAGCAGCTGGAAGCCGTACCACATTATGACTCTCTCCGTGCTCAGCTACGCTCCGACTGGTCTATAGGTGGGGGTTTGAAGCCGCCTAGCTTACACAAAGAGCATATGGAGCAGTTTGAATGTCTGGGGGAGGAATGTTCTTTCTTAGCTTTTATTGCCAAATGGAGTGGCAATATCCCCTGATTATGTTTATGCCAATTCGTACCCAGCTGTGAACTCAAGGTGAGCAGCAGCCTCTCTGCATCTGCTGATGGCTGCATTTCTCAGAAGCATGGAGTGGGCAGGGAAGATCCCAGAAAACGATGGAGTTATCTTTGGTACATGCCTGGCATGATGTACCTAGAACCCTCATCACTAACTTTGGGCAGGAGGGGCCAAGCTTGTGTCTGAAGATAAAGCCAGATTTCAGGAATGTTGCATGTTACGTGTTGACTTAAACCAAACTATAAATCCAAAAAGTGCAGAGTAAGAAAATATTCCACAGATAAGGGCTAGGTTTAAAGTTCCGGTTGGATCCCCTGGGATGCTGAGATGAGATGTGCAGTTCTGAGTTTATCTGTTACCTCTACCACGTAAGGATCTGTTTGCTGGTTTCCAGTCCAGCTATCCTATTTACATCAGGAAGGTAATATCCTGTCAGTCCCTTTTGTGGACTTTGATTAAAATGTGCATTTCTGAAAAAATAAAAATACTGAGTCATACCCACCTGTGGGGGTCATGTTCATAAACTGTGGGTTTTTTATTCCTTAACCAAAGTTTATTTTTAGTGCCTTATCAATTGACTGTTAAAAGTCTAATGTTCAAGTAAGCTGTTCAGCATAACTTTCTTTCCTCCCTACAATATTCCATGCAAATGAGTACTGAAACAGAATTGCTTGCTTTGAGTCAGATTAATCTTGCTGAAGCTCATGCAGTAGCAAGCCATCAAGCTCTCTGCATGAAATCACTGCAGGATTTCTACAGCTTAAAGAGAAAAGTCAGAAGAAGAGCTTCACGATTAATGGGAGAGAATTTGTCCTCCTACATGGAAAGACTTGATTGATGTGGTAAATATGCTTTGAGAACATTTCTTCCTTATGGATATTAGCCTTACTTTAACATGAAAGGTAAGAACACTTCAGGCCATGTATTTGCAACCATTATCTCAGTTAATTACCCATCCAAATGGAAATATTTAAAGATAATTCCCATTCTGTAATTTGAGATACTAATCTCTTATTCTACTTTTCCTGCACAACGTACAGCTCCTAGATTACTTTGAACTTTCTTTCTACGTCTCTGTTACACAATTTAAGAATCTCTTTTATTTCCATATCAGATTTGGTACTGTGTGGGGAAGTCTCTGTGTACACATGGAGCTGGTGCTTTGCAGTTGGGTCAAAGTGTGCAATGATAAATTACAGATCAACATTGTTGTTGATAATGCTAGTGGTATGAGTACTGAAGGAAAAATAATCTTTCCATATAAATGAAAAATGGTAGAGCCTGAGGAAAGGTGTGCAACTGGCAGATGTGCAGATAACATCTGCTAATCTTTTTTTAGGGGTCCATTATAGTGTTCAACACTTGGTAGTGTCACATGGAACTGGAGATACCTTTACATTCTTCTTCCCCCCACCAAAGTTGTCTTAAACTTGGGTGTTTGATTCTTTTTTCAGAAGGCTGGATTTCTGTAATGCCTCATATTCAGATGGCACCACATAAATTATTTTTATTGCATTTAAAAAGTCCTATTCACTGTCAGTGTTATTAAGTAAAACACACTGTGAAATGAGTATCATGCTTTACACTCAATAATGACCTTCCTGTCATTTTGATGTTTTGCCATTATCTGCAGAAGTGCTCACTTTATACTGCATTATTCACTAGCTCATATCAGCGGTGACTGATTCAACATGATGAGATGACAATCAGTGCTTTGCTCCCTACCAGCCAGCTCTACCACTCGTGAATGATAATAACAGCACTGTGAAGCAGCTTGTGGAAGAGGGCCTTGTGTGCTGCCTGTGTTGCCGCAGGCATCTCTAAAGTTACCATTTTTAGAGGTTGCTTAGGAAGTGATGAATTTCAGATGCAAAGGATATTTTACAAGGCATTGCTACTTAAGTGTGCTATGAGATATTTGTGACTCTCTTGATTGTTTTAGGGCTATAACTAATATCGTGAGTCGCTAACTCGAGTGTAGACTGTTCTAATGGCATATTAATGTTGATGAAAAAATACTGGGAGGTCTGATGAAGGCAGCCTGAGCACACCAGTAATTCTTGTAATTTTGATGAAGTAATGGCTAACTGGGCATTGAAAGAGTTAGTGCCAATGAGACAGTAAAATTGTCTTTCAAGGAGTAAATGGTTTGATTTATTGGACTTTTTCTGTAATTTGGATTGGAACTTTTTTTAAATAATTCACACTTATTATTTCAAATTTGTTCTCATTTTGATCTGAATACCTCTGTATTCTTCTAACATGTTTAGTAAGTCTTTACAGCAAAATAGAGAACATTTTTAAAAACCTATGTTATTATTAGAAAATTATTTAATACAATTGCTGGAGATGTTACAAGGTATTTGTTATAAAAGATATTCAGCCTCTTATCTGAGACTCCAAACCTGGAAGACTGACCTTGTCTTTATTCTCAAATGAGATCATCCTGCCATTCAATGCAACTGTGATATGCAGGATCTCATACAGTTGACAGCTCTGTTGTGTTCGCTAATTAGCACATTTCTTCTCATTTATATGAACTTTCTTCTGATCATGATATTTTCAAGATAATTTCAATATTCTACATATCATATCTTCTAAAATATTTACCTATCTCTATCTCCATTTAAAAAAAAATCTCTGTAATTGAGTTCTTTAAAATGTTTTTCAAATAAGGATATAGACTTTCTTCAGCCACGTAGTCTTCCTGTCAGCATCCAAGATCTAAAGCCTATCTGTCTAATAAATGAAGGTCTCTATCTGAAGATATACCAGCACTGAGAGGCAATGGCACAGGAAGACATCAAAGATGAAGAGGAACTCCATTTTGGAGGCTGGATGGCTCTGATAGTGGTGTTTTCTTGTTCTTCGGGACATCTTGGCAAATCAAACTTGTTAAGCAGAGCAAACATTAAAAAATGGATGTATCCTTTGTAGGGCAGCAGTTGCCTGTTCTGATAAAAACCACTAGATTTCTGAAATCTCCAAAGCAGCTGTGTGGGTCTTGGTCCATATTCTGAACGCTCCTCACGTGGCCTGGTCTTCTGTGTTGGATGCCCATTTCAGAAAATCATGTTTAAGGAAACCTTCATGCACTTGGAGTTATCCATTAGAATAATTGCTAGGTGGGATCCATTTGGATAACTGCTGAAAGAATACAGAAGGGATACTTAACCTACAGCAAGCAGGCTTTGTTTTCATGGATTGCTAACTCTTTTCCCTGGTGTTAAATCCCTATGCCTCTGGGCTCCTTGAATCCCGAAGGAATAAGGGTAGATAAGGTATTCATAGGGGGCAGGACACTCCTTTGGGCAACGCCAAAACAGCCCAGTTTTACTTTGACCTGAATAAGCTCCAAAGTGCAGAATCCAATTTATCAATTCACCTTAAAGTTACAGAGTTACTATAAGGTAAACAATTGTTATTTTTCTTTATTTTAATTTCTAAACTCCAAAATGTTCCAAAAGGGAACATTCCCTCTTCCCCAAAGGGAAGAGCAGCTGGACCGCTTATGAAGGCGATCAGGGCCCTGTTAGGCTTTGAGCCCATGAAGCGTAGCTGGGATTCTGTCAAGGCCGTGGCACTGCCGTACAGTATCCGTGTGTGGCTAGAGGACTCTACACCGCATCCAGTGCAGGCCCCCATCTCAGTTCACGTTCAGCACAAAATCTTCTGAAAACTTGCACACACAGCACCCAAGACCTTCTTGTTGATGCTTGGAGAACTTTGCCCATTGTGCCAAAAACACCTGGTGGCAACAAAAAAACTCATCAGGAGTCACTGCAGGTGCCTGCAAAGGGCAAGACTTGGTTTGTCACCATGATTGCTGGCTGAATAGTCTTAGTGACATTGTGAGTCTAATAGAGGTCATAACTTCTGGAGAATCAGATTTTCTCTGGAGTTTATAATTTCAGAAATGCTTGTGGGTATTCATTTAGGTAAACTCACCTATCCTTACTGTTGAATCCATCTGCATCTCAGGTGCATATTTTTAAAACGCAAGTCAAATAATTCAGAGGGTAGAACTCCAGCTCAGAGTTGACATCTATGTAAAAGACTTCATTCAGCCCATGAAAGTTCACACATCATTTTGGTTTAACCATTGATTTTTATTGTGTTGCAAAAGCTGTTTGTTCTGCCTTTCCCAGTTCCGCTGGTGGCAGTGGTCTTTGGTGCCCACAAGTCTGGGACATCAGGCAATTATGTTAATATGACACACTTCCTATTGAGATGTGGTTTGGTTTGGTTTTGTCTTTTTTCTTTCTCTCTTTCTTTCTCTCTTTCTTTCTCTTTTTCTCTTCTTCTCTTTTTCTCTTTTTCTCTTTTTCTCTTTTTCTCTTTTTCTCTTTTTCTCTTTTTCTCTTTTTCTCTTTTTCTCCTTTTCTCTCTTCTTTTTCTTTCTTCCCCCTCCCCCCCAACTGTTTAATAATTAAATAGCCAGCAACCATAGATGGCTAATGTTGTTTGACTTTTAATCAAGAAAAATAATACTCATGCCAGGGAAAAAAAAAAAGTCATCCTTGGTCCTCCGTGTTGGTCCTCACTACTGCTAGAGACTGCCTAGAATTTTGTTTGTTTCTTAGGATTTTGAACTTTAAAAAACATAAAACTTTGTGTGTCTTTCTTTGTAAAGATACATAAGAACTAAATATGCTTAGCATTTCATTGATTATTGGGATCAAATATTTAAGATTATAATATGGGAAAAAGCTCAATGGAGAGCCCATTTGAATAGAAATAAATTTCTGTTTAAAACAGCACAGCTATTCATTCATAAGAAAAGCTTTAATGATCTCATTGTCTCATTAAAAAAGCTTTGTCTCTAACCAGAATGATGGAGTCATCTAACGTAAACATAGTTTATGATGACAAAAGAATGATTTTGCTGGCAGAAATTCATTGCAAGTATACACTAAGCAATACTTTCTCTCTCATGATATAAATGAAAAACTACTGTGTTTGACACTTAAATAAGAAACAGATCATCCCACCCATACCCTGCAGTACAAAGCTAGTAAAAAATTCTAGTGCAGACCTGGGATGATACAGTTAAAGGAAATAATCTCCACAGTATAGAGGCAGATATATTACTAATAAAAATACTCTTTTCCCTGTATAAGCCACAAAAAACCTCTTTATACAGCTTTAAATATTTACAGGCAAGAAAAAAGGTGCTTTTTTTTTTTTTTTCTTTTTTAAGCTGAGCGTTTTTGCTGAAAGATATTTGGGACAGCCATTACTTGTTTGGGATTAGTGGACCAGAGAAAGCTTTTCAACATGTACCAGGCAGGATCAAACTGAGATCATTAAGGAATCTCTGTGTTAGCCATAAACCAAAGCATAATGAGGTGAAATGCGTGTCTCCCTATGTTTATTTACCACTGTTGTATGGTTCAAAGAAAGGCTCAAATCATGTTTTCCCTGGTTAAGAGGTAGCTTTACCATTGGAAAGTTCATGCTGGTCCAGGAAGCAGGATTTGAACTTTGTTTTGTTAGAAAAACATGTTTTATTGCATTCTGAGTAATTTCCGTTGGAAAAAATTATGCTTTTGGAAGAAGGGTAAATTATGCTTTGTGGAGCTTCAGCACCTCTCAAGGGGAAACCTATCTCTCTTCGTTAACTTCTGAAAGCATAAAACTAGGAAATGTCGCTGTTGTTTACGTGTGGAGTGTTGAATTACTGTGAGTACAGATGCCGGCTGTAGCTCTTAACAACTATCAGCTTATCTCTGTTGATTTATGTTGATATACCATTATGCTTTGGTGACTGAAGCACTGAGATGTGGTTTAAAGTGAGCTACTACTCTGTGTCAAAACAGAATTCAAAGGATTAAAGAGAAAGTAAATCCAGAGAGGAGAAATGGGTTGAGCAATGCAGCCGTCACTCAAGCCTTTGAAAGGCTCTCTGTGTGCTTCCTGAGATCCCCAGCTCCCACTGGGAGGAAATGGAAGTAGAGAGGACAACTCGGTCTATACTGGAATAACATTTAAACATGAGTTATAGGTGTGTCGCTTTAACGTGTCAAGCACTGGTATCGCTGTTTGTACTAACTCATCTTGCATTCACTATTACATACATCTTGTAGTGCTATGTAAGCATAAGGTTGCTTGTGCTGCTCTGAGGACCCCCTTTCCTCTACAGAAAATTAAAAAAAAAAAAAAAAAGAGATGAAATGGTTGTTGAAATATTTAATAAAGCCATGTGGCAGTGTGAGATATATGTATCTGGGGCTTGACACTGTACATGCCCTGTGCACCCTGGAAAGTATTTTTTCATTCAAAAGCGGGAATTGGCAGAAAGTTACAAGCACCAAAAACCAGGGGTTTAGATTTTAGATAGGTTAGCTACTGTGAAGCATTAATTGCTGATGATCATTTCCATTCCAGCTATTTTATTTTAAAGTCAATAAGCAAGTCTGGCAATGGAAGGATACTTGATTCCTTATTAGAAAATGTATAAATTTAGGAGACCATGATTTCCCCAGTGTCGTGCTGTTTGGAAAGTCGCATCTGTTCTAAACTTGTGGCACTATTGTTTGGAGTGTTTTTGTTGCTCATGGTGGATGATGATAGTTGTTCCAGTGGACAATTTTGATGTGATACTTAATCCTATGCCTTCTGCACAGTAGGGATCAGGTCTTTTTTTTTTTTTTTTTTTTTTTTCACCTTTTTTTTTTTTGTTGACCAGAGATGAACAGATATATGGTTGGTACTATCTGCTAAATTTTGTATGCATGTGTATGTGTTTTAAAAGAATTCAAGTGAACAAGGAACTTCAGCTCTGAAGCTGTATTTTCCTTGGCTACTCAACCAGTCTTTGGAATACAGTTTAAGCCAAGTATTTGTAGAGATGTCCCTGAATGCAGAATATAGGCTACCAGGACGAGCCCTTGTTGTGTCTGTTCATGAGGCTGCGGACAAGTCAGCTGAGTGCTTTTTGCACACTGATGGCTAGTTGGCTTGCACAACTGTGGTTCATTACCAAGTACACCACTACTCAGTTTTTGAGACTGTTGAGTCTTAAGATGGAACAGTGCTTTGCCCAGCAAGAAAGCATAGCCTCACTAGGTTCTGAAAGTGGATTTGTGACACGAAAAATTCATTATGCAGGAAATAAGTCAGAAAACAACAACAAAAATGGCCACTAAGAAGTCACATGCTGAAGTGTCTCTGTTGGATTTGAGGCACCTGGTGTGCTCCCTGGCTGTTCCTGTCATGCTGTGTGACACTTTTTAGAAAAGTCCTCCACTCCCTACCTGTAAAAATGGATGTAGCACCTAAGGTATTTGTCAGTTATCAGCAAGTAGGTGTTGGGCAGGGAGATGGATAGCACCATCATCTACATTCTCAGAGATCATAGAATCATTTAGGTTGGAAGAGACCTTTAAGATTGAGTCCAACGTTAACATAACACTGCCAAGTCCACCACTAAACCATGTCCCTAAGTGCCACACCTACAGGTCCCGTAAATAACTCCAGGGATGGTGACTCCACCACCTCCCTGGGCAGCCTGTTCCTTCCAGTGCCTGACAGCCCTTTCAATAAAGAAATGTTTCCTAATATCCAATCTAAATCTTCCCTGGTGCAACTTGAGGCCGTTTCCTCTCATCTTATCTCTTGTTACTTGGGAGAAGAGACTGACATCCACCTTGCTGCAACCTCCTTTCAGGTAGTTGTAGAGGGTTATAAGGTCTCCCCAGAGTCTCCTTTTCTCCAGGCTAAACAACCCCAGCTCCCTCAGCTGCTCCTCAAAGGACCTGTGCTCTAAAAAGTCTATCCTAACAAGTTGACAGTGAGCATCTGAGTTGCTGTAATTGTTCATGTGTATACTATAAGCTCACGGCAAATGTGAGGTAGCATGGTGTACCTAACGGAAGAGGTTTTCAATATTACTTGCACAACTTTCTGCAGAACTACAGAAAATCCCTGAGCATGGAATAACCTAAATTGTGTGACTCAGCTGCATCATTTCATGGCGGGGTGGGGGAGAGAAAAAAAAGTAAGTAATGAAACAAAAATGTGTACTCAGTATTACTGGCGCAGACTGGGACAGCAGCGCAAAGGATAGCATCCCAGGTCTGCAGGCACTGCCAGGTATAACTCTTGCTAATACAGGTGGCTTCCTTAGAGCATTGGCTTCAGTGGGATCTTTGCTGATTGCAACACATCAAGATTTCACTGTTTGTTTTTCTCTGGCCCACACCCACTTGAAAGCAGACAAACAGTTGAATGCACCCACTAACTTCAACATCTCTATCCGTGTGTGTAACCCTAGGTGTGTGCTGAGCGGGGATTGGCTCTCCTGTGTTCCCACGGCATGCAGTGTGCAGCGCTGTTTCCTACCAAACTGCGTAGAGTCTTGTTCGCAAGCTCCTGAATTTCAGTGCAGATGTTCAAAAGACTATTCAGATGCAATAACTTCATCTGGAGCCAAAATGAGCTATTACTGCCAATACTATGAATGATCCCACAATCTGCTCTTTTGGAGGCTGAGTTTATTGGGATGAGCTCTGAAGACAGTCTTATCTTCATGAAAGAGTTGTCCTAGTTTAAATAGGTTGAGAAAGGGTTTTCATGGCAGATTTTGTAGTATAATCAAACCAGTTTTAAACTTAAGGAAACAAGACAGGCTGGCCTGATGGTTGGGAAACTACCCTGAGACTTGACAGCATTGAATTTAATTCCCTGTTCTACTCTCAAGCTTCCTATAGGAATTTGAGGTATGCTTTAAACCTGACTAGTTAATTTTTGCCCAAGCTGAGGACTGCAATGCTGTGGCTACTCTGGAACTAGGAGCAAGCTCTGTTTATCCGCAGCATTTTTGGTGCTTATGCTTATATTTTGCAGAATGGCAATAACTGCACTTCCTAGCTCACACGGGTCTTGTAAGGAGCCATATGTTACCAGTAGCCAGCAGCCCAGATATTGCAAAAACAATCACCATATAAGTTTTGAAGACAGTAAAATTTGTGCGTTTAGCTCAGATGGATCAAACCACTGTGTGACAAGAGATCTGAGTTAATGAGGAGGCCCGATGGATTGTGTTTAGCATTGCCCTTTCTTTCCTTTCTTTCAGGGGAAAAACTGCTCAGTGTTTGTCAGCAGTTTTGTCTTTCACCGCTTACTCTTGTGAGCTCTTGCAGTCCTGGTCATCTATCCATGTACAAGTAAGGCCATGCCTGATGAATGAATCACTTGAGTGTGATGGTGGGCTCACAGAAAATTCAAGACGCAGACCAAATTTCAAGGAAGTTTTTCTTCTAAACCTGTTGGGCATCTTTCTGTAAGAAAGAGCAGAATCTTTACCAGCCTGTTATTCCTAATAGTTGTCAAATTAAAATAAAATCCAAATTATGCTACGAAATTTGAAGAAGAAGAAATAAGGGGGGAAATGATTAAGTGTGGGCAAATTAAAGGAGCCAGGATGTCGGTCATCTTCATAAGAGGAAAGTTTGAATTTGTTTCCAGCTTACTTATGAGATTTTTTTGTGATATTATTCTCTTGTACATTCAGTACCTTAAAAAGAAAAAAAAAGTTTAACAGAGCTCTACCTTGGTCATTGCTGCTAGCTTTTATTTGTTTGGCTCCAGAAAAGGAAGTATATCAAGCATTGTTTAATCAAAGGGAAGAAAGAAAAAAAAGTTTGTCTATAATCCTTCATCATATTGTCTCACTCTGTTATATACTGCCAATAGGAAAGGAGGTTGTATTAGCTACAGAATGAAGAGATGTTTTATGTGCTGGCAAAGGAAATTCCTAATTATCCTCTCTGTTCTGCTTTGGGATTCTGTTTGTGAGGCAAGCTCCAGAGAGATTTCTTGAACTTTATGGGCTATTGGACTGGACCAAACTGATGGCTTGAGATTTCCAGCTCACCACTTGGGTGAGAACATATAGGTTTGCATGTCAAGCAAGAGACCTCCCTCTTATGTGTTATGCTGGAGAAGATTTATTGCCTTGGCAAAATGAGTTACGCTCTATTCAGTTCTCTCTAAATAGTGGCATTCCTAAGTTTGCCTATTGGCACCGGCCAAGCAAATGCCAGGAAACTCATAACTTCTTAAAAGCATGAAGCTTTTGCTTTGCTTTTCCTGTATAAATTCCGCAAAAAAACCCTCCCCGTCATTTCCTGATCTGAAAATTTAACTATGCATAGCAGGTTGGATATCTTCAAATATGTCATTAACGAAAAAGAAAGCCTTTGTTGTTTCTAAGGTGGAATTATTTTTTTTAGTGTTCCAATTAAACTAGGGCTCCTGTATAAATACAAAAGTTACAAAAAGTGAGTTATTTCAGAACAGCATCTTTTCCACTGTTTTCTTTACTCTGAAATGTAGTTCTCCTACATCTTGAAGGCCTGTATCCAGCTTGTGAAAAATACATGAATTTTGATAAACCATATCTGTCATTGTTCCATGTGCTGTACTTCCATCAAGTCAATAAGAGAACTTAAAAAGCTTGGGATGGGACATTGCCATGGATGTGGTCCCAACATATACAATAAACTGCAAATTCTTTGTATAACCATATAAATGCTTTTTTTCTACCAGTCTCCCAGCCTTATGAATCTTTGTGCTTTTAAGAACATTGTATTTAACAAATGATCAAGAAATGTCTACTGTGAAATGTTGGAGTGATGGGTATTTTTTTTTTTTTTTTTTTTTTTTTTTTGGGTATGATTTTTTTAAAAAAAAGAGGCTTTTAGCACTTCATCTTTCCCACAGTCTTTATTCTTTCTTTTTGCTCCTGGGATGATGACAGGAAAAAACCTGAGCTATAAAATGCTTTTTCACTTCCTGCATTTCATTGTTTAGTGGAGTTATAGTGCTATGTGTTCCAGTTTTGGAAGCTCTTTATGGCTGCATCTAATTCTGGGCATATATGTAGCCTCATATTGCTGTGTTGCAATGCTCTTAGATGTCTTGCTGAATTACAGTCAGAATGCTCAGAAACAAACCCTTGAATATATGTAACCTACCTCTATACCTTCTTCCCCCAAAACTTAGCCTACTTTTCTCAGTGTATATTTTGAGTAAACTTGAGCAAATTGTGGAAACTATATGAGAAATACAAAATGACAGTGACTTCCAATCTCCCAGCCATCAATGTTTTGAGGTCATCAAAAAGGCGCAAGTTCATTAACCACCTAATATTTAGAAAAATGCTTAAACAGCAAGAACAAGATACCCATGACTGGGTCAATAAAAATGAAATATATATAGGTTGCTGCCTGGGTTCACTGGTCATTTAATCCCCTGCAACGTATACATTTTTTATAAAATTAAGTAATTTGCTTCTCCTAGTGTGGTAGCTGGAAAAGTGGAGTCAAGAAAAAGTACAAACAGTGACACTTGTACTTCAGTTTTCCACAGAAGCATCCCATGCACATGTATATGAAGTGTGTGTCTCCCCAGCTGTGAGGTGAAATGAAGGACAATAGCTCTAATGCGAGTTCAAAGCTGAGCCTCCCCTATTCTTGCTGCATGGTGACCTGGGCTAGACAGCATATAAGTTTTGCAAAACATATGAAGTATATCTGGTATGTAAAATGGTGAAAAAATGCAGCCAAACAGAGAACATTCAGAATTGTTACCCAAAATCTGTGAAGTCCTTGTGTGGGTGACATTAAAGAGCTGTGGGGGTTGATGAGAGCTGAAGATGCCTCAGCAGCTCCCCCTCCTTCCTCAGAGAGATGCCTTTCTGCTAGGACTATCGCCCTCATCTTCATCCAAGCTGCTCCACGGGTATATCCATGTGCCCCATGTCCCTCGCTGACCCTGACCCACTGATGGGATTTTCTGGCCAGACCACAGAGGGCCCCATGGCTACTTAGTGGTCTGGTGGCAGCAAGGCCTGGGCTGAACCTGTTACAGACCCATCCTGGCCCCATGAGTGTATAGTGGGTGTGCTCTGGGGCTTCCTGATGGGGACGTGACTGGGATCTACAGCTTGTTCCTTGAATGAAGAGTCTTGTGCCATCTGGATAAGTTAGCAGGAGCTCTTCAACATGTGGTTATTCTGGCGGAAGAGGCTGCCACTAGCCACAGCAATTTCTGCTTTTGAAATTGAGAGATTGTTTAACATTTAACATTTGTTCACTGACTAACAGAGACTCTGTTACAAAATACAGATGTGTGCACATGAGTGTGTTCTCTGGTGGTCATGCCAAAGTCCTTGGTGTGGTGTACGAGTTACTGACTTGTGGCTAGACTGGCCACTGAGTCACCTTAGGAGCCTTCCAAACCAAGGAGCCCAGGAACTGGAAGGGCTATAGTGATTTGCTTTAATTCCCTTACAGATGACAAAATGGTAAATACTGCAGCACCCTCAGCAGACCAACTTGATTTTTGTGGGTGCGGGATTTTTTTTTTTCCCCCAAGAGAGAAATCATGGCATTTCCATTGGTTGTATTGTGTCGTTGAAGAATATTTCAGGTATAATGAAAAGAGCAGAGATGATCTGAGCTTTACGAGTAAAAAAGCACAGTTCAGGAGGCATCAGCTGTGAGCTACCCTGCAGCCGTCAGGGAGACAAGAGCCTTACTGGCAGGCAGAAAGGGAAGAGACAGCCAGCAAGAAGAGAAGAAAAAGATGTAGACGTTCTCAGTAGTATTACAGTCCAAATTCCTCTCCCCTCTGTCCTACCAGGCTTTTGCTAATTAATCGTCTTTTTGGTAAATACTGCATCCCCATAGGCCCTCTGTCATTGTCATCCTTGTACCTTGCTGTTTCCTAGTAGCTACTTCCTAGGTTTCTCCAGACAGTTGTTGCTTGCCCCTTAATTTTATACACAAGAAGGCTGCAACCTGAATGTTTGATTTGTGGGACATTAAAAGTGTCACACTAGAGGAAGCTGAAGGACCTGGTGAAGTGCAGGCTCTGGGAAATTTGGCAGAGATCGGTGCCACCAGTGCCCGCATCCCTGCAGCTGGGTGCGGATGTCATTACACAGAGGGGGCTGAGATGGCCCTGAGGGATGAGATGTGCCACGGAGGAAATACAAGGCTTTCCCAGTGTGCCTCTGGAGAAAATTCTTCTTCAATGGCAAGTACGTCCCTGGAAAAAGTCCTGAACATGGAAGCCAGGCCTATTAGCTAAATATGTAAACAAGGGGACTCTCAGAGCCCCCATAGTCAATGGCTGGCACCTCTGCTGTCCTTTGAGCTGCTCTTCAATGCTGGGGTGGAGAGATGCTTACTCTTTGCCGGCTCTTTCCCCCCCAAACGTACACACCTGGGCATTCAGGCCATGGGCTGCAGTAGTGTAACTTGAATTTGCTTTGTACCTGTTAGTTCAGAGCTACAACCATGCTGAGCTCAGGGCTTTCTTATTCCCTGACTGACCTGGAAATGCAAGGGAAGATTCAAATTTGCAAGTACTTTTGCTAGAGGTACTGCCTAGCCTGGCCCCGGCTATATGCAAATTATTTGCTTTGCATGGGCAGGGACCAAAAGCCTAAATTGTACATTTAACTTCATTTAAAAAAATCCCAAGGCGTTGAACTACAACTTCTTTCCTCAGTATCCCTCTGGCAGAGACCAGGGATACAGTGAGAGGGGTGAAGTGACTCAGGCAGAGCCTGAGGAAAAGAGTGATTGTAGCTCTGTCAGAAGTGGGGTTCTTTGTCTGCTCCTGGTCACCTCTGTCATTTCCTCTACTGCTCTACAAGCAACACCACAATGACATAAATGACCCCTTACATTCCCACCCGTCTGGGCAGATGAAATCCAGAGAAACGGATATTTGATCTGCTTTATTTCTGCTGCTTTGGGTGTTGCGTAGCAATTTCTGAGTCAGAGAGTAGTAAGCTAGGAACTGGAAAGCATCATTTATTTGCAGAAGAGAAAATTGATCCTCATACCCCTAGTGTTACCACAGGATCCTCTGCCAAAGTTTTGTTATTGTATCCAAGAGTTGGAGATCCATTGACGGTTCATAGGTAAGTTTATTATAAAATGGCCTTATAGCTGTGTTTCTCCTCTTCCACAGTAGGGCCCTAAGTATTGTTCTAATATAGACATATATTTTAAGGTATTAATATACACATATTTAGTCTAATGTAATTCCTCAGTTTCACTGGTTTGCTGTAAAAAATAGTCTGTCTTTCCTTTCCTCTGCGCTCCTGTTGCTCTTCTGTGTGTAACTGTATTCCTCCCAATATATATCACATTAGGATTGAGTGTCCTTACAGGTATTGAAAGACTTATCTCCTGGTTTCAGCCAGGACAGAGTTAGATTTGTCTCCAGTAGCTCCTGTGTTTTGGATTTAGTGTGTGAGAAATGGTGATAGTACGCTGCTGTTGTCCTTGATCATTCAGCAGCAAGGAACATTTTGCAGTTTCCCAGGTTTTGCTGATGTGCAGGTGCAAAAAACTGGGAGGGGCACAGCCAGAATAGTTGATCCAAACTGGCCACAGAGAGTGTTCCATACCATAGACATCGTGACTGGTGTAAGTGGGGGTTGGCTGGTGGGCTACTGCCCTTGTTTCCTTTCTTGTTCACTTATTTTTCCTTTTTTTGTTCATTTGTTAGTCTGTCCCTTCCCTCGCGCTCTCTCTGGCACTTGCTGCTCTGGGATGGCTGCGGGGGAATATCCCTGCTCCCTGCCTGCTGCTCGGGACGGGCTGTGTCCGTCCTTGGGTGGTGAGAAACTGTGCATCATTTGTTTTATATGTTCTATTATCCTTATATATCATTATTATTGTTATTAATATATTTTTATCTTTTTCTTTGCTGTCCTGGTGAACTGTTTTTATCTCAACCCTTGAGGTCTCTCTCTCTCAGATTCTCCTCCCACCCCACTGGGGAGGGGGGAGTGAGCGAGCGGCTGCGTGGTATTCTGTTACCATTTGGGGTTAAACCACAACTCCCTGCCAATGTCATTTGTCATCCCCAAGGAAGTACAGCTCAGCCCTGTGCTTCCTAGCAGATTTTGGGAAGAAAATACACTTCAAGCGAAAGGTCAAGAAGGAGCAGCTGCAGCAGGCTCATGGCCAGCTGTGATAAGAGATCAAACACAGCTGAACAAATGCAAACATCCAAACAGTGTGGAAGCAGCAGGTCATGGTAAATTGTGTACAGTAGCAGAGACTCCTGTACTGAAAAATTACCTGATCTTGACATTAGTGTTTAATTCTTTCCCCAAAATTGTAAAGTTTAAGGTCTGTCATTTTCTATAATAATCATATGCTGTTCAGAGCTGTTTGCAAAGGAAAAGTAAAATTAATGTGTCAGGAGGGAGCTCTAGAATCACATGAAGGAAAAAAATAAACCAACAACCAAAGAACATCCAAACTGATCGTTCCACTAAAAAAGCAGCTGTGAGTTGTGCTGAAGTTTAGTGTAGAACTGTAAATTTCAAATATACCTTGAAAACTCCTTGCTTCCTCTGCTTGGAACATGGCCACTACATTTGCTTTGAACACTTTCCTTTCAAAGCAGTTTGCAAAAAGTCAGCATATAGAATGGCAGCATTTATAAAGTGCCATGGCCATATCCACTTTATAACACTTTATAAAGTGCCATGGATATGGAAACTCCAGTGCTGTTTTGTCTTCATATTGCTCATCTTTCCTTTTTATTCCCACAGAAATACTAAAAGCTTAAATGCAAAACAGAACTTACTGTTGTAAGATAATGTATATAATTTCTAGAAGTATGATTTCTGTGTTTTTCCTCAAATATCTCAAACAGCTGGTTAGAGATGCTAGCCAGCAAGCTTAGAATTGTGGATGTAACTACTGCACCGTTCCTGGCTGCACAGTTTCTTAGAAGCGGGAGCCCAAGCTTAATCTATGTCCCCAAAGGGTCTTTTGGCCATGTGCACCTTTTTGACGTGTTTTTTCTTTATGAACTATGTGCTGAGTAGTATTTTATTTATTATTGAAATTTTTAAGGTGTGAACGCATCGTGTTGTTTTAATAATCTCATTCCACATTAACACAGCTTCTGAATGAACGAGCTAGAGCCTCAAGCCAAAGCTGAGACAAAACCTGAAGCCTCCTGAAGAGGCTTCAGATTGCAGTACACTTTAACACCTAATGATGAGAATTCAAGAGTAATATAGCTGGTCTTCAAGAGGCTTTTGTCCCATTTTTTCTGCTTATGCCTGTATGAGCAGGTGAAGGGAAGGCTGGGGCATGGATTAGAGAACTGTCCTTTGATCATTTAGTTGCTAGCGGGCTCCCAGGCATGGTTTTGGTCAATGGCAACCAGCATATGTTCAGGTAGTGCTTTGACATGGTCCAGGCACAGCATGACCTAGGATTATTCCTAATAAGCAGCTTGGACAGGTATATTCTTTTGTGGGAGAAGAGAGAGGCAGATGGAGTACAGGAGAGGGATGTAAACCATGATATAAAATCTGAAAAAGCAGTTCTGCTCTATTTACTTGTGTAGTTGTAGTCTTTGATCATCAGGTTTATGTGAAAGCATCTTCTTGGCTTTAGTGAATGACAGGTCAGACTCTTAGTTGAATCGTTGCTTAAAGAGGCTTCATCAAGCAACTCTGTTATCTACCACAACTCCCCTTTACTTTCTTCTAATCTTTTCTAGAGCTGTAGTTTCTGTCCATAACCTCCTTTCCTTGACCTGCTGTGCAGCATTGGCCTTTTTGTCCTTGACTGTAACTACATTACTAAACAACGATAAGCTAGTTTACAAAATTTACAAGGACTGTAAAAGATACATTGGACCTGCTGTATGGGTTGATTCTTTTCTCAATAGCCATGGCAAACTGTTAACATCAGTGACAGTGTATTGGCCTAGAGTTACCAGCAAGGAAACCGGACTGTTTCTTAAAACCAATGTAGCCACAGAGATTGAGAAGTTTCACCATCTCTGCCTTAGGGTGTGATGGTCAACTCTGTTGACACCAGTGGAAAGATTCTTCATTTTGAAAGAACTACTGAATTGGACCATTACTCAGAAGGAAAAATCACAGTTATTAAGTCACTCACACCTCTTCTGATGTTTTCCTTGGAGACCTGAACTATCAGACCTCTGAGAGCAGACCACGCCTTGAGGCGATGGAAGAAGGCAGTGCAACCCACTGCTGGCTGTTTGGTATACCCGCCCTTTGCTGCTGGCAATGCTTAATTCCAGACTGTAGTGAGGCACCCATGACAGTGCTAGCAATGCAGTTACACATCTTTATATGGCAGGTCCAGTATGCAGTACTGTTTACGCTTGGGGCACTATGCAGATATAATTTTGGGGTAGTTATAAAATGACAGGTTATTTTCCAAAGATGAAGTTTCTTCTGAGGTGGCAACTGTTATCTGCTGCCCACCTACATCTCTAGCAACTAGTTTTCAAGTGCTAATCTGTTTTGCTGGATCCCATCCAAGCGTGACAGTTGTGGTGAGAACTGAGTCAGATTCTCTGGTGGCTCTGAAATTTGTCATCAGATGTGTCAGAGCTTTATCACAACATCCCTCACTTCTCAGAATAGGCTTCTGATGGTCTCTCTCAGGGTCATGGCTCTGTTTGAATCCCAGTGGTCAGGTCTTCACACCACATTTCTGTAACTTTAGATCTCATGCTAGATTTCCATTATTTTCCCACAAATTCAGCAGAATAAGCACTATGTTGTTGAAATGTTGTTTTCTGTTTTAGTTGTGTGAACTTCCATCAGCTTCACTGAGAGATGTAGCAGAGGCAATTGGTGAAAAATGTTAGAATGCAAAGACAAAAACAAGCTGTAACCCTCTCCCAGGCACTAAGCAGCAAAACTCTGCTTTTCCAGCCAGTTTAATTAAAAAACATAAACTACCATGGCTCACTCACTCCATCCCAAAGCCTTTGCTATAAAATCAGACAGCCTAGGCTTCCCAGGAGCAGCATTTTCCCCCTTGCCAGTACTGTGTTAAAGAAAAGACCATAACAGAACAGATTTTTACTGCAGGAGGAAGAAAGCAAAAAAGCTGCAGTGCGATTTGCAAACCCTGAATATCCTGTGCACTATCCCTTTCCGCTCAACTAGAGTGTGCTGGCCTCCTCTAAGGGCTGCTGGGGCACTGCTGGAGCAGTCAGTTGTTGCTTTTCCTGCCCAAATGAGCCCCACTTGGAGTCTGTTGGCTACCCCAGAGGATTTTGGTAGGTAAGAGGGATGAGGCTTTCTGGACAAAGGCCCTTGTGAGTTATTGTTGAATTGTAGTTGAATAGGAAGAGATACTCTTGCTTGCATGGCTCTTTTCTAGCCATTGCTTGCAGTGGTATTTGGTGGGTTTCAGCTCCTTTGGATGAGATGGAATAACAAATGGGATATGCAGAGTCTGTGACAGAAAGGATACTTCCTAAACAGATTTTTAATTCCCTTTTCAAAAAAAAAAAAAAAAAAAGGCGAGGTTTGGGGACCCTCTTTTGCGCAAGAAAGTTTCACAACATTGATCAAGTTGTCACCTACCTTTTGGGCATTTGCTGTGTTTGGGTTTCCAGTGGTTGTCTTTATATTTTTATTAATTTCACAGCTCCTTCATTGATAAAATGTAGCTGATTTTAAGAGAAAAAGCACCAATCTCTGCCAAACATAGATATAAAGCAACTACATTTAGTCTGGCCTTTGCCAGTCTGCCTTCCTTGTTTTCAATAGAGCTTTCCCCCTGCTGGGATTCTGTCCTTCTAGAGCTCTATGGAGGGCTTAATCCTTTCCTTCAAGCTTTAAGCAACCAGGCTGCTCTAAGACAGTGATTGCAGTGGTTTTTGAACTTAAAAGGGCAAAAAACTGTGGGTCAAATATCCATGATGAATCACTACAGTCTTTAGAAAATGAGACATCAGTGGGAGCTTTTGATTTTGGCAAGTTTGTAAAATGAGGTGCTTTTTTCACCAGTAACCCAGCTGTTACCCTTAATCTAACTGCTCTGGGATGTTCTGTGCAGCAGCCCCTGCTATCTGAGAAGCTGGATTGAGGTTTTTTTATAGCAAAAACTTTTCCAAGGGCCTATGTCATGAGACAATTTTGCAATTGCTATCAAAATTAGTGTAGCAGCAGAATTTCTACTGAGCATGTTTTTATATTGTGTTGAGGGTATCTTCACTGTATTATTGCCTTAATTCAGTTTTTCAGTGACAAAGTAAGGCAGGTTTCTTTGTTTTGAAATAAGTATCTGAATTTGTACAGGGAGTGTTCAGCTACTTTGATAGCACCTTCAGCAGCTTTTAAAACTAGGTAAACGTTTCTGTATGGTGACAGTGTATGGTGATGTAATAATAATTTAAGAACCTACAACTCCCACCCTTACAACAGGCAGCCAGTAGGAAGAAGATGGTGAGAAATCCTATGGAGATTGTTACTGGCATGTATTTATAATCAGATGGAAACCTTTTTATTGCCAGACCTATGTTTCGCAGTAGCAGGTAAAGTCAAAAGAATATAGATGTGTCTGTTGAAGGTGTCCCAGTGGAAGATGAGTGGTCGGATGGGTGCTTGTTGCCATGGATGTGGGAAAATCCATGACAACTAATTTGAACTAGACCTGAGCAGCCTTTTCCCCCATACTGTGGCAGGATTAATGGCAACGACAGTAAGGCAAACGATTCCTTGTTCTTTTTATTATTAGTGACAATAATAAGAAGAAATAATTATATGTGGGGCACACAGGGACTAGAGAATATGTGTGTATACACAAACATATATACATAGGTTGAGGTGACAGATTACTAAGAAAATCTATGGCAAACGTAGGCCAGAAGCCTTGGTGTGTGAGTCCTCCTGAGAGAATATTCTGTTCTGAATCATCAGCAAGGCCTTTTGCTTCAGCAGGGTTTGTCAGCTCTCTCAGCTGATACTCCATGTCAGGTCTTGATCATCTGTTTGTGATAACAGGGGCGGAAACGCCAGAAGGAGCGGATGAACTCCTCAGAAGCAAGCTTTCTAGTTCTGTATAAATATCCTTTGCAATAAAGTGACAGGAAGAGAAAATACAGCAAATCTGTTACACAGTCGCAGCAAAACTGTTGCTAAATAGAATGCTTTTATGAGCAGTCAGCAGATTGCTGAGGCTCAGATATTAGACTAGTGACCATGTAACAAATTATAATATAAGACTCAATTCAGTTTCACCATCTTTTGCTTGCTTTAATGGCAGATAAGGACCTTCTGTTTTTCAGGTGGTTTGGTTTTTGGTTTTGTTTGTGTTGGTTTTTTTTTTGTTTGTTTGTTTGGGTTTGGGTTTTTTTTGGGGGGGA
>KL274616.1:57128-67369 GCA_000699545.1 Podiceps cristatus
GGCTCTGTGGCACCTAGCTGCAGAAATGTAGCTGCCCAGGGGACTTTCTTGGGATAAACAGATGAAAGAAGGGGTTTAGGGCATGCTTGAAGGTAGGTAGCAGCTGAACTGTGGTGCTGAGACGCTTAGGTATCTAAATCTCTTTGTGGATTACACTCTTGTAATTTTAAGCGGGGCACTCCAGAAATATCCTTGCCTGTGTCCCTCATAGCTGGCTGCTCAATAGACAGCTTGTGGGCCTGGGATATGGAGCGGGTCCAGAGGAGGCTACAAGAATGATCCGAGGGCTGGAGCACCTCTGCTATGAGGACAGGCTGAGAGAGTTGGGGCTGTTCAGCCTGGAGAAGAGAAGGCTGCGGGGAGACCTGATTGCAGCCTTTCAGTGCTTAAAGGGGGCCTATAGGAAAGAGGGGGAGAATCTTTTCTGTAGGGACAATGGTGATAGGACAAGGGGTAATGGTTTCAAGCTGAAACGGGGTAGGTTTAGATTAGATATAAGGAGAAAATTCTTTACCATGAAGGTGGTGAAGCACTGGAACGGGTTGCCCAGAGAGGTGGTGGAGGCCCCATCCCTGGAAACATTCAAGCCCAGGTTGGACGGGGCTGTGAGCAACCTGATCTGGGTAATGGTGTCCCTGCTCACTGCAGGGGGTTGGACTAGATGGGCTCTGGGGGTCCCTTCCAACCCAAAACATTCTATGATTCTATAATTCTATTCTATTAGGAAAGTGTAACGATGCACTGCTGAGGCAAGCTGTGTGCTGCTCTTTCCAGACTATGCCAGACTATGCACCCAGACGTGAGCAGCATCTACCTGGGGGTGTCAGCCTTGTTTTGGAATTGTCTGCCTCTGAGGGTGCAGAATTGCCTATTTTAAACAGTCTGCAGAATATATTTGTTGCTTTGACTCTAAAATGATGTTTATTGTAGTAATGAGTCTAAAAGAAGAAATGTCTTTCATAAGGTATTTCCCAGGAATTCTGCCTTCAGTATTTGCTACCTAAAACTAGTAAGTGAAAAAAAAAAAAAAAAAAGACCATTGTGATGTTTTATTGTTCTGTCCAGCACTGTTCCGTGCATACTGTTTGAGAATCTGACTCTGCACACCAGCAAAATCTTTGCCTTGATCCACTTCTCCTCATAGTTATGAAGACGCCTATCAAATTAGCTGGGATTTGGATGAAACCCACTGAGAGGAGTATAACATGCCAGTTTTCTTCAACCTAGAGGTGTGAGAAACATTCACTGCAAAACCTAAAGCTTTTCAAGTGAGCTTAGGCTGAATATCAGATGTAGGGAGAGATTTATTGTTGGGTGGAAATCATGTAAAACTCTACTTCTGACATATGTTTGACCTGAAACCTGACAATGCTCAGATATTTTGACTGAATTTACTTTGAGGCTACGAAGCCAAAAGTTAAAGAAAAACTCAGAAACTGCAAAGGTGGCACAAAGACCTCAAACTTAACACGTACCTGTCTCAGCTTTCGTGCTGGATTGAGCTAGGTGTTGCTTAGCTTCTTTGCTTCCAAGTAAACAACATATTATAGCAACTGCAAATTGCAAATATTATTGCAAATTGAAAATATTATTGCATAGCAATCTATTGCAAGCATAAACACAGATTAGTATACTGTCAAGCCTCAAACTGATCAAGTCAGTTTTGTATTCTCAAAAAAAAAGCCATGAATTATGGGGACAGGAGTGTTACCGGTGTTTTTCTTAAAGATTTGCTCAAAGGCATTGTTTAGAATCCCAGCTGAGATAGAGCTTTCCTAGATATCTAACCTGAGTTGTTCTTTGCTTGGTGTTGCCTTATCACTGTCTGGTCATCTCAGACTTTGACGATGAACAGCAACTTGGACATAATCTTGTGCAGTGTATTTGTGTTGTCCCCTATTTCAAAAATTATTTTTTCTCATGTTGTATTTCATTAGGAATGACTACAAAAGATCAACACACAAGCAGCAAGTAGAAATAACAGCAGGATTTGCTTATTTATTTTGCCCAGACCGATTTTAGTGGAAAACCGCTGTCAGATGGAGAAGAGGCTGTGCTGCATTTGCAGATGAGAATATTCTTGGGAGAAAAGAGCTTTTCTCCATAAAAGTGTTACTGTAGAGGGTCAGGCAAACATTTTCACATCTCTGAATAGTTCAAGTTCTGAGAGATGCAGTTCCTATAGCCTTCAGGAAAGGAGTCAGTCATGCACATGTATGTGAATTCTCTTACATGAATAAAAGCACAATAAAGGCAAAGAAACTTTTTGAGTTTCTAAATTCTAACTTTTTTTTTTTTTTGTCAGCATGGAATTTTCTGTCTGGAGAGAAAGAACATTTTATTCTCTCCCCTGCTGCTTCTTGCTGCTTATATTGCCTCCTTAATTGGAAGCTGCAGTATAGATGTGCAAAAAAGGATATTCTTTGAGCATACCTCAAGGGTGAGCTGTCTAACCAAGGAAACAATTTCATCCTCTCTGTTGTGGGAAGAGCCTGGCTCGACAGAATGCCTATTTCATTGCTGAGCAGAGCAAAAGATGGCAAGGAGCAAAGGCTCTGACAACTGAAACTGCAATACATTAATATTCATATTTTCTGTACGCAGCTTTTTGTAGTCTGCTACAGAATGGTAGTCTGGTACAGAGTTGCCCAGAGAAGCTGTGGATGTCCCCTCCCTGGAAGTGTTCAAGGACAGGTTGGATGGGGGGGAAGGTCTAGTGGAAGGTGTCCCTTCCCATGGCAGGGGGGTTGGAACTACATGATCTTTAAGGTTCCTCCCGACTCAAACCATTCTACTGTTCTAATCATTTGCCTTTAGTCTGGATAGCTGAAGTTCCAGCATTCTGCTTTTGTCAGAATCACTGAAGAAAGAAGACATAAAATCCCAGATTAGATCTGTTGCTTGCTGCAGAGCGGGCTATGCTTCAGAATGATTTCCATCATACACCTTGCATTTTGCACTCACAGGTGCAGAAATGGAATTAGGAGGTTTCAAAGGCAAGTCTGACAGCTTAGCAGTGCTCTCTGCAGGGGAACCCTGAAGTGTGGCCTGCCCAAAGACCTACCCGCCTGCATGTAGGTGGCACCTGCAACATAAGTGGTTGGGTTAAATCATGAATGTCATGGTGCTCCCAGAAGAGTATGTCTAAACTAACACATTTTAAAGCCTGCTTCACCGCCAGGAAAGCCACAGCTGTACCAGTACCAAATTACTATTGCAAATGGGGCACAGCTTTAGTAAGTATGATGATCTTGATCCGGCAAATTTTAATGTTAGAAATATCCCAGCTTAAGCCAGTGGAATTATTCGGGTGTTTAAGCATATGCATATTTCCTATGTAGTATTTTGGAAGGGTTTAAGTATAACTGAACCAAGTTCCAGATGCTCTGTTTTCATTGCTGACATTGTTTGGAGGTTGAGAGTAATATTCGTCATCAAAGACAAACAAATGGAGAATGACTCAGTCTCATCCTCACTCAGAGGGGAAGAATCCAAAGGGAATTGGATTTCCCTGTTTAGAGAAATCCACGCAAAGAGAAAGGAATTCACATTTGTCTGAAACAGTGAAATGCAATCCTGCTAAAAACTGTTTTTCTGTAGTTATTCAAAATTAGGTCTGAGGTTTTTAGGTCAAGCGCAGCTGATTTCTCTCTCACAGATGAAAGCTGAAGGGAAGGCTTGATATTATGGTGAACTTTTGCTTCTTGAAGAAACACACAATGATTTCAGTTTCACATGTGTTCCTTTTCAAATCAAAACTACTTTTCAAATACCAGCAGCACATCAACCCCAACTTTCTGCTGCTTAAGCCAAGAGTAAAAGATAGGTCCCTTGTAAAGTTCACAGTGAATTCAACACAGATAAAATAACATTTTTATTAGCTCCCTGCATCAAAACGACTGCTGTAATACTGACAAATTATATACCTTATGTGCTTGGCATCTTAGTTCTTGTTACAGATAGCAAAGTACATGGAAAAGCAATACACTGAGTGAAATGATTAAAGAAAATTGGAATATCTCATTAAATGCTCTCCTGGCTAAATGCAAGTTGAAAGGATCAAGTATTGAGTTCATCAGAGTGTCTCAGAAATATCCTTCGTTGTTTTTTATTAACTAAATATCTCACCTTCCCTGGTTAAAGCCCTGTTCATTTTGTTGGGTAAATGCATGAACAAATCTTGATAGATGGTGACAAATTAGCCATAAAGAACCTCATAAGTAGCAAAGGGCCATTAATCTGGCATAGTTTGAGCTTCACTTTTAGCACAGCGAGTAGGGGAAGTTAGCTGTAATTAACATCAAAGATCTTCTGATTGACAACTAACTATTAGAAGGTGCATAGCTCCACCACTTCCTAAGATGTGCCAGCAGTAAATTCCTATAGCTGTGTGTTGGGATGCACTGAGCCTCTCCTGTGTTATTCAGGGGTTTCTCTGAGCAGAAGAAGTAGCATCGCTGTTAGTTCTCAGCACAAGAATTGCCATCGGGCTTCATCAGGAGGGAAATGTAGTGGCGCTCAGCCGGATTGAGGGACTGAATACTGAAGGGACGAAAAGAAGCATGGGGATGATCCCCATGGCCTCCTGGCCAGCAAGGGAGAGGGAAGGAGGGTAATACTCCAAAAGAGAACTTTAGAGCCATGTTTTCTGAACTGCACAGCTGCATGTAGTTTGTGGAGGGATAAGATTTTACTGCAGAAAACTTACATGTGAAACAAGTCCTGAACGTGGAGCTGGTGAGTTGAGCAGAGTGCCCACTTCAGCCATGTAAACCCTCATGGCAGGCTCCTATTTTCAGTACAAAAGTTGACTCAGAGACATTCATCATAAACAACACATAGAGAAACGGTATTCAAATATTCAATGCAATATTCAAACAGATCTAAGCAAAACATGCTTCAGTTAAATAACAGATTTGAAATATATTGGATTCTTATTCGTGATTTTCCTTGGGGCAGTATTAGTGCAATAATAAAACAGATGAGGCTGAGTGCTTGATTGAAAAAGGTTGGGCCTTCAAGGCCTGATTTACTGTCCAGTGAGGCTCTGTAGGCTGGTCTTCCCAGGCGCAGCGGTTCCCGGGTTTGGAATGTCGAGGCGAGAGCCTTGGACCGTAAAGCAGTCCAACTGCGGCTGAACATAAGGTCACAACCAGGAACATATGAGATGAATAAATCTTTATTGGGCAGGGCTGCAAAACATTAGGTAATGGGGCCAGTGACAAAAAATAACTTTTTCTGAATCATACTCCAGAACGTTTACCAGAACAGGATTTCAGGCCTCTAGCAAAGGGCAAAACTCATTTTTCTGATGCTGATAGGAAAAAAAGAAAGAAAAATCAAGCAAGAGTGTTATTCTGCTTGTGTAAGTGCATACATTGCACACATCTACAGTGTTTCAGCCTGTAAGAGCTCATGGTAGTTTCCATACTTCAGACTGGATGCACAGTGATAACACAATCCTTTGCAGTTCTTTTCCAGCTTCCATCACCATAGATTCCATCTTCTACCCTCTTCTCACCTCCTTTCTCACCTACAAATAGAGAAATCAAGCTGAGAAAAAACAGAAAAACAAAATAACCCAAACCTTCCATTTCTGGGGAAATATTTCAGTACTTGTTTCCACGCTAAACTGGGGTGAAAAGTTGAAATCTCTTTTCTCTCTCTCCCAACAGAAAAAAGAAGTCGTGAAAACTCTTTGCTCAGAATTAATGAAACACTTCGTTGTGAATCATTTTGGAGTTAACTTTTCTGTTGAATTGGATTGTGCCCAGAGGAGATGATCACACAGTCAGGGGGCTTGCTGAGTGAAACCTTTGCTGTCTGTCTATTCAGGTCAGATATTCAAGAGCCTGTGGGCTAGAAGTTTGGGGTCCTTCTTCAATTCGTTTGTTGAGACATGCACCATGAGATATTTCCCTCCTTGAGGGCAAGGACTGATGTCCTGAAAAGGAGGAGAGCTGCTAAGAGATGATGAGACCTTGAAAAAAAGGCAAGGGTATCAGAGTAAATCAATCCTGCAAACTGGATCCAGATCTTAGGTCCCCGGTTGATCCATTTTAATGATCTGTATTGTGACTACTGCTCTGTCCAGGATAGGGACTCATCCAGAAAGACCCTAGCTGCTCTGCTGAGATGCCTGTGGTCACCTATGGGATGCTTTGGCCCCTGCTGGATCCTGCTCATGTCTGTTCCTGGACCACCTTGTTCCAGAGGTCTGCTCTGTATCTGAGAAACTCTATTAGTCCTGCCTCCCCCTTTAGGTCAAGTGTGGCCTCTTCTGCTCTGGGCATGTAGCACTTGTCATTCCAGAAATGTTCTGAATTAGACCATGAACTTTTCAGGTCAGGACTGACCGAACTCTTTTTAACTCTCTTTTCCAAACACTGCCATGAAGGAAGTGCATTACAATACAAACAAACAAGAAGCCAAGACACAATGGACCTGCACAGGGTGTGCAACTCATGACTAAACTGTTACTGAGAAAAACACATTTCAAAGAGGAATCTGAAGGAGAAGAAAGCAAGTATTCATTCAACCACAGCTATGGCATTCTTCCAGTCTAGTGGGCTGTCTAATGGTCTGTTGTCAGAGAGCAAGGGATGTGAAACAGGTACTAACACATTCTTCTGTACTTGTTGCTGCAAGGAGAACAAGTAAGTTGTGCATTAAAATGAGATTCTTTTAATAAAACTGAATGTTGCTGAAATTGAGATGGTGCTGTTTGGATGGAGTGGAATTGCACTTCAGATACGAAGTTTTGCTCTTTTTCGGTTTCTATGACTGTGCCTACAAGATGTCATCTGGTGGATTCAGTTGAGTCTGTAATGCTTCAAAAGGCTTTAAAACTAGTACTGTGAAAAAGGACTGTAAAGCACAAAATTATGTGTAAAGAGACATGTAATGATCTCTGAATTTCCATCAGATACAGGAACAAAAGAGCATGAACTTAAAAAGAATGTAGCAAAACCAAAGGAAGTCTCTTTCTGATAAAGCATGGAAATTAGTTATGGAAAAATCTCTTATGTCTGCTCCCCACTGCTAAGGCTGTGCTGCTTTTGACAGCAAATGTTTTCCAGTCTTGTCTTAATTGCTTTGAGCAGTGGTGCTACTGTTTTTCTCTCTAGGAAATGGTTCTAGCTTTAAGAATCCTAAAGAAATGACCACTACAGAATGAGCTGAAACATCCGAAATGCTTTGCAGTTAGATATAAACAATTTGCAGTAATTTCAGTCCTGCTTAAAGTGTAATCTGTTAATTTGGCATAGTTTAAGTGACCGCACAGACTGAGTTTACTCAGTAGTTCACATTTTGTCTTTGAGCACCATCCCACCATGCATTGATCTCTTCTGAATAGACTTTCTTATCTACTTTCTGCACTTGCACAGATGTGAGGCAAGATTGTGCCTGGAATAGACTCACCTGTACAAATAATGCTGCTTTCGTTTAAGTTGAGTTGAGTTTGTATCAGAAATAGTGTGGCCACCAGAAGTAGGGAGGTGATCGTGCCCCTGTACTCAGCACTGGTGAGGCTGAACCTCGAATACTGTGTTTAGTTCTGGGCCCCTCACTACAAGAAGGACATTGAGGTGCTGGAGCATGTCCAGACAAGGGTAACGAAGCTGGTGAAGGGTCTGGAGAGCAAGACTTATGAGGAGCGGCTGAGGGAGCTGGGGTCGTTTAGCCTGGAGTAGAGGAGGCTGAGGGGAGACCTTATCGCTCTCTGCAACTACCTGAAAGGAGGTTACAGGGAGCTGGGTGTTGGTCTCTTCTCCCAAGTGGCTAGTGACAGGACGAGAGGAAATGTCCTCAAGTTGTGGCAGGGGAGGTTTAGACTGGATATTAGGAAAAATTTCTTTTGTGAGAGAATGGTGAGGCCTTGGAATGGGCTGGCCAGGGAGGTGGTGGAGTCACCCTCACTGGAGGTGTTTAAGGAACGTGTGGATGAGGCATTGTGGGACATGGTTTAATGGGCAGGTTGGTTGATGGTTGGACTTGATGATCTTACAGGTCCTTTCCAACCTTAGTGATTCTGTGATTCTGTGATTCCTGAGGTAATTAGTGGGTACTAGACCAAGGCACTCCACAAAAATCTCTCTTCTCTCTCATGCTGTCCCATCATGTGTGGAATTGATTTTCTGACTCAAAGTCAACATCCTCATAGAATCATAGAATAGTTTGGGTTGGAAGGGGCCTTTAAAAGTCACCTAGCCCAACCCCCCGGCAATGAGCAGGGACATATTCAGGTTGCCTAGAGCCCCTCATCTTGTATATTGCCCTTCTGAGGACTCACCATTTATATCATTTGTGAGGAAAACTAGCTGTCATGTTATTTAGCAAGTAATACAGTTGTATCGTACTTGCTTGTGTGGAGAGTCAAGACAGAAGACTAGTGTGGAGGAAATACAGGGAAGAGACAGACTGCAGGCAAATAATGCTGTGTTCTCCAAGCACCTTCCTGTGCTGAGATGCCATTGTCCTGAAATAGATAATAATTTATGTTAATATTAAAAGCTGAAGTGGCTTATTTCTTTTGACAAAGTCAGGTTGGTTGGAGATAAACTGTATTTCAATGCCTTTTTGGGTTACTGACTGCACCCAGAACAGTACAGCTTGACTACTCTGCCTTCCTTGGAAGTGTTTCTTATCCTGGTTGGCTCCACCTGAAATTCATGCACATACCCAGAAAAGTGATTGGTGCCTCTCTAGTCTTCACAGGCAGCTGCCCAAGAGCTGCCCCCATGCTAGACTGGGATGTAGGATGACATGATTTCATAGTGTGCACACAGCTACTTGGGCAACTGGTAAACATTTCATTGGGCCAGAAATAGGAGTCCTTCCTCACTGGCTGTAATCACTCATGACCAAAGATATTATTTCTTATGCAAAAAAAAAATAAACTACTAAAGTTCATAACCTTTCTTCATGTTTATACCCTTCAAATATTTACAGGGAAGATGATGATCGTGCCTTTTTCATAATTTAATCCATGCTTAGTCAGACAAGTGTGTTGTATTCATCTTATAAAACCTCTCTCTGTAAAGTAAGGCAGTCTCAATGGTCAAGCACTGGAACAGGCTGCCCAGGGAAGTGGTGGAGTCACCATCCCTGAAGGTGTTCCAAAAACACGTAGATGTGGCCCTTTGGGACATGGATTAGTAGGCATGGTGGTGATGGGTTGATGATTGGACTTGATGATCTTAGAGGTCTTTTCCAACCTTAATGATTCTGTCATTCTCTCTAGCCCCTTAAATCATGTGTGTTGCTCTAATCTGAAATTTCTGTTCATTTGCCCATGGTTGGGTCTCTGCTTTATGCATGAGGTTCCCCAGGAGATAAGTAGGAAGGACTAGCATTCTGTGTGACAGGGAAGAGAAGGGAAGAACTTTGTGGAGTGAAAAAGTTGAGTGAAAGCAGCAAGCGTCCATTAGGCAGAATTCACTTCTGTTCATAGAATGACCCTTTTAGTGACCAGTGGAATTATCAATCTTTTCATTTGAGGGTTGAAGTGTGGGATTTATTTTAAGTTAAAGATGGTTAGGATGTTATTTTATGCTGTATGTGGGCCCATTAGTAGGCTGCCTTTAAACCTCTGTTGTGGATAGGGAAAAAGGGAAAAGGCTTCTAAATGCAGCCTACAAGTGGTAGATGCTTTTCAAGCCATGGACTGCTGGCTACTTCTAAGGAATTTCCAAAATGTAATCAACAAAAGTACAAGTTAAAATTTAATATACAGGGATCTGTGTCTCCATTGGATAGCTTTGAACAGATCTGAACATTGAAAAATTTTGACCAAATGTTGCTGTAGATAATAAGAACAATAAATCTTTCAGGGAGAAAAAAGCCAGAATATTGCAAGTATTGAACAGGTTTCACACATTGTTAATCTAAAAAATTAATTTAGCACCCACAAAATTTATGGGATTCAAGACTGGCTGATGGGATGGATACCCCTGCACAGGGATTGCTGTCTTCCACTTAGTTGTCAAACATGAATGATATTTTACATGAAGAGCTGCCACTGTCTGAAAACATTTATGTGCCAAGAGGTAAAATTAATACTGTTGAACCTCTACCTAGCAGTAATTCAGGGCATCTGAATGACATTAATGATTGGAAATTCAGCTCTTAAGGAAAGGGTTCTGAACTGTAATGATAGTAATCCTAGGTAATAAGATATGAGATATGAAATCATTTACATGACTTGAAAACTGAGATTGAGAGCACCCTCAGCAAGTTTG
>JMFS01079033.1:0-11829 GCA_000699545.1 Podiceps cristatus
TTTTTTTTTTCTTTCCCCCCAGGACACTGAGATCAACGACTCAGGCAAGTTTTGCTCATTGCAGTGAGGGTTAGAGAAAAACAAACACCCCCCCATCCCCCCAAAAACTCAAACTTGACCAAAAATATGTTGATTTAATACTTTGGTTGCAATTTTCTCCGAATATAAATAACACTGTAATTCCCACAAGCTGGGCAGCCAGGAGCAGGTAGCTTTGGCAGCAAGAGGAGGACACGGACCCATGGCGAGAGGCGATGCTGTGCCCCGTTGTCACTGGTGGGGCCACCACCTGGCCACGTCCCGATCACACGCCCTGGCTTCAGCAAGGGGCAGCAAAGATTTTGGGGTCTTGCTATGCAGAAAGAATTTGATCCTAAAAATCAGGAGGTGACAAAGTATTATGTATTTCTGAAGCAAAAGACAACCCAGCAGCGACTCATTTCTATGGAAGTGCCAAAAGCCTGCCTCAAGCCGTGTTGGCCACGGAGCAAGGAGCGTAAGGTGGCCCCAAAGGACTTGCCATTTAAATAATTAAGCGAGCCTCCATTTTGGGGTGTAGCAAATGACATACCCCCACCAAATGACAAAGTCATTGAAGTGTCCAGACACTATTTTTCTGCCATCAGTTCCCATTTCTGGCTCGAAAACCACGTGGTTTGAAGCCGTATCGCTGCCTTGGATAAGTTTTAACCACGGGGCTGTGCTTTGAGGGTATTTATTGAGGCAAGATGTCCATCGAGCCTTTCAGGTCCTCTTTTCATCAAAGATGGGGCAAGTTATTTCCCTTTCAATGATAACTGACCCTGCGCCATCACATCTACCCTTCGTGAACAGCAGCGTGATTAAAACACAGCCAGAGGAACCAAACCTTTCTGAAGTTTACTGTAATGGGAACCCACTATAAGCAGAGTCAAAGGTGCCACCCAACAGCCAACGAGAGATTTTTGAGAAAGGCTCAAATGTGGAAGTATTTTTAATAATAATTTCTTTAAAACCAAATAACAGAAGCTTTGAGCTTGACTAGTATTTCATTTGCACCTTCTTGTAAAACTTACTTTTCTGTGAACATTTGAAATGTAAAAATACCATGATGGTATTAGGTTTTATTTAATGCAAATGTTGTTTTATAGATTTAATTTATAAAAGAATATATATTTTGTAGAAAAACAATGTGAATCCCAGAGTGTGTTGGAACACAGAACGACTTTATTTCTTTTGAAAACCCCTTCTATGTAATAAAACAAAACTCCACCACCTTGTCCCTACAGGAGTCTGAGCCGGTGTGTCTGTACCCAAGTGTGTTGGCTGAGTAAGCACTGCTAATTCACAGAAATCACAAAGCACGTTTGAATTTGTTCGCAGCAATGATTTTTTTTAAATTTCCTGTTGTATATCATAAAAAAAATCCATTTTAAAAAAAAAATTAACTTTAATTCTTGACACACTCCCCTCTGTAACTGCCTGCATCACATGGACCAACGCATGGCAGCACTTGGATCGCCGATGCTTCTTGAGCACCTGTAGAAAATTTTAGATGCCTTTTCAAAATTACTTTAACCTCCCCTTCTTGCACTGGGGATAAAAGCAAAACAACCAACCAACAAACTTGCAAAGGGACAAAACATGCTGCTGCAAACTGCGGTGGCTCATCTGCCCCCCCCCACCCGCGAGAGGTTGACCATGACAAGGTCAACCTTGTTGACCTTGTACAGCTGAAGCAAAGCACCGGCACAAGCCCATCACCGTCTTTTCTGGCCGCTCTCCCCCTTCCCCGGCCACGTGGGAGGGGAGCAGGCTGGCCACATACAACCCTCCAGAGCTACTTTTAGTTTCCAAGGGGAAAAGATGTTACATAAAGAGGTGTCAGAAGTTCAGAAATCGTTCAATGAGAAAAACCTCAGTAAGCTTAAGTTTTCCCACCTAGAAAATACTGTGGGTGCAGCACCAGCCGTTTCCCCTGCTGCCATAGCGATGCGGTTTATTCATATTCGTATTAACGGTCTCTTTTTACAGGAAGTCAGGCGTAATAGTCGCGGTAGCTCTATGAGGCGAATTCAGGAGAGACCTGCCTGCCCTGCCCCTGCACCTCTGCTGCGGGGGGTTTGCTTGGGCCACGCTCTCCATCCCAGAGGTCTCACAAGCCCTTGGCTGATGTTGCCGCGGGCACCTGGAGGATCAAGATATTATTTAGATCAGCAGAAGGTGTATTTTCATGGCCTGTTGATGGCTCAGGATCCATGATACCAGCTCCGGAGAAATCACATGCCAAATAAGAGATGCTCTGCTGCATTTCGGCCACTCAAGAAGGTCCCAAGTGGGGACGGCCCGTGGCACACCGGGGGTCTGGAGATGACAAGTGATGCCAGGCCACTCCAGCAGCAGTGAGCAACTGCTCTTTGACCACTTTCCTGCCCAGCTTCGAGCTCTGTGCCAGGCAAGATCCAATTCTTCACCCAGAGTTTGCTCAGCTCTGGCTGCAGTTCTCCGTTATCCTGTTCAAAGCCAGCAGAAGCTGATATTCCCATGGAAATCTTTTCTCCGGGAAGCCTTCTGAGTGAGAAATCTGGTCTGCAGCACTGGGCAGGGAATCTGAATGAGAATGTAACCGAAAAAAAAAAAAAAAAAACCAACAAACAAACAAACCACCAAACAAAACCCAAGTGACCCAAAATATTCCCTTTATTCTGCCTGAAGTATTTGCTCCAGTTGCTCAAGAAGCTCCTCTCCCCTGAGAGGGCTGTTACTGCCGAGAAGCAAAGCACGTTTCGGGAGTTATTCTGCACCTGGCAAGGACAGAAGCCTCTTTCAAGGACTCTCCCCGACTCTGGAAGCCAGGGGCATGCTGGGGGCAGGCTGCATCCCTCCCAAAACGCCATTTGTGGCAATAGAGCAGACCCAGCGAAGGGCTCGGGGGATGCTTGGGGACCTTAAGCTGTTCAGAAGCAGCCTCAAGAGAAGATTTTTTGGGGGAAGTCTTATTTATACATGAAACAAGGCGAAGGAGGGTGACAGTTCTGGGTGGAAGCAGAGCGCTCGGTGGGTTTCCGAAGGCGGCGCGGCGCAGCCCCCCCGTTTCCATCCCCCCCCACGCAGCCGCGCGCCTCCGAACCCACGTGCCACGGAAAGTGCAGGCGCCGCCGGCAACAGCTGCAGATGCTTTCATCACACCTTGGGCGCCGCTTCTCACAGCTTCCTCTGTGTCTTTGTCATCACGAGTAGAGACATGACGGGGTGGATTTGGGGGTTTTTTGAGCGCTTTGGGTTTTTTTTTTTTGCCCGTTGAGACTTAAAACTGTACCTGCAAGCGAAGGCTGCTGCTGCGGAAGTCAGAGAGCACGTGCCTGCGCCTCTCCCCGTCCTCCTCTTTGCACCTTCGCAAGGTGGTTGCGTTGAGCCGGGTCGGAAGCGCCTCGCTTGCTGCTGATGGTGGGCTTGGGCAGAGCGCTGAAACGCCGGGCCGTGGGCAGCCACCCTGAGCCATGAAAAGCTCCTTCCCGGCTCGCTTGGCCCGCTTGACCAATGTACACTCAAGCTCACCCATCCCTTAAGTCCGGTGGTAATGAATTCCCAATTTAGTTCTACGCACGTTGCTTGGAAACTTATCGCTGCTGCTTTGAGCTGGCCAGCCGGTAACATCTTTCGGTGTCCCTTCCTCTCGCACCACGAGCGACCGGTTTCCTTTTCACCTGCTCTGCATGGCCCGTGCTCAGGACCCCCAGCCACCTCCCGGGAGGGAGCAGGGCCGCGTGTTGCTGGCCACCGCACGGGTCCTCCATGGCCGTAGCCCGTCACATTTCCAATGTCTCTGCATCTCCTCTGCCATCACCAGCCACTGCCCATGAGCTATCCACGTCACTCAAAACATCTCCTTTCTTCACGAAAAGGGCTGATTTACAGCTCCTCTTACCTAAGCAGAGGTTTTGTTCCCCCGTACACATCTTTTCTTTTATCAGCACAAGATTTTATTTGCTATTTTGTCATCTGGTTGCTCAATGTCCTGGGGAAACTCCCCCCTTCTCTGTAGCCAGTGTTCTATTTTCCTGCTCTGCATCAGCAGGTTAAGTCTGCATCAGCAGCAAACTTTGGCACTTTTTCCTTCACTGTTTACTTCCTTTTTTGCTTTGCAGTTAGAGGCTAAAAATTAGTATCGTCACCAAAATAGCTTGCTGGCCATAAAGGCACGCGGAGCGTCAAACACAGCGCTGCTGGGCACCATTCCTCAGGCCCCAACAACTAAAAAAACCCCCAAACCACGCAGTGGGTGACCCAGATACAAGTCAACCCCATCCACTACAAAAACAACAACAAAAAAGATAAAATCTTGTCAGAGATGGTTTGATAAATACCCTGACAACAAGGGAGCGGATAAGCTGGAGCTGTCTGGACAGTGCCTGGCTCACGCTGCCAGCGAAGCCGTGTGGGCTGGTGAACTGAGCTCTGCATAAGTATCAGCTGTATGATATACAGCAGTGGTCAAAAGATCTGATTTTGAAAAAGATCTAGTTACTTAAAGTCATCAAGAACAAAATAGTAGTAACAAAACCCCAGAACACATCTGCAGCAGCTGTTCTGGTACCACCCCTCGCCGCTGTAACGAGTTTGCTGGGCCCAGCAATTACCATCGATGAACCCGTTTCACTCACCCTCCTCTCTAACGCAGAGATTTGCACCTCAGAACTTAACCACACAGATAACCCTGCTGAAATACACAGAGGAATAACCTATGAGTTTCTCAAAACTAAAAGAAAAATATGCTATGAAGGAAAGTATTTGGGAAACTCGGGGCGAAAACATGACATTCCAGGTGAAACAAAGTCAGAGGTACGGGGATCTTTGTTTTGCTGATCATCGGTTCTTTCCTCCAGTGTTTCTTTAATGTTTTCTGCTGTCCTAGAGACTCACCCATAGTCTCTCAATACTGACAAATTTCCCTAAAGCCTTTTCATAGTTTTTACACCATTTACCTTCAGTCAGGCGGAGGAGTTACTTGACCCAGGGTCAGGCCCCTCCGTCCGATACGCTAAGGGCTAGATTAAAGTAGGGCTGGGGTTTCTAACGATTCAGCATCGCCTGGCTCTCTCTGGGAGGAGCGTACCCTGGTCTAAAACACGGCGAAGGGACAAGACTGTCACTGCCTCTCCCTATAAGTACTGTTCTTGCCTAAGAAGGAAGGAAAATGGTTAAAATTCTTCCTTAATTCAAGAGGGGATTTGGATCCCTGTTTCCCCTCACTCAGAAAATGCCCTTGGCTGCTCTGAACGAGGACAGCCTCTGCTCTTCCCTCAAAGCAGTGGGAGAAGAAAAGATCGCAGCCCAGTAGGCTGGTCCTGGGTAGGGGAACAGACACGAACATGACTTTTGGCGGTTAGTGCCGCCTCCTCAAAGGGGAAGACCTGGGCGCTTGTTCCTGCTTCCAGCTCTATTTCTGTATCTTACGTCAAACCAACACGGGATACACTCCGTAAACATCACCAGCTGCTGGTGGGGTTCAGGTGGGGGGGTTTGGTGGTGGCTGATGCTCCATTTGAAGGGATCTCCATCCTGTCTGTGTGTGGGTGATGACAGAGCAACAGCTACCTCTAAGAAAGCCAGCCCGGCAACATGCCCAGATGTCCCCAGAGCCCGTTTCAGCATGAGTTAGCCCTCAGAAAGTCGTCGTCCCACTCAGAGCCAGTGCTCTGTCTAGGCACGCACAGAGGAGCCCGCATAAAGTTAAGGGGAGGGGGAAATGAAGCCCCTCGAAGGTCAGGTACCTCCATGGTCAGCAAGTGGCTGAGCTACAATCGTCAGCATTATAATTTTTTATGCCAGTCTGCTCAAGTTTCCTTCCATCCCTGCTTTTTTTTTCTCCTAATCCTAGAATTCAGAGAAAAAAAAAAAAAAGCCAGAACAACCAACAAGGGTAGGATGAACAGAAACGACGTAACCGATTGTTATGATGTCTTATGAGAATTAACAAAGCTGTTAACTCATCTGCTTACCCGTTTTCCCAGTGGGCTCAGCACTAATGTAGGAAGGGAACATCTTGGTGGGGCTCCAGCTAAGTGAGGGTCACGGCTTTTACCAACCGCAAGGTGCGGCCGCTGCGGTCTGCTCCGAGCACCCGACAGCCAGCGTCGCCTCCCTGCTTGCCCTCCCCGCAGTCCCAAGGGGAAAAAACTCTTATTTTAAAGTTTTGAATCGACCCAAACGCTGTCTCGGCTGACTAGTTTCTCTAATCTGCTGTTGGCCTGTTTATCAGCCCTGTGACTCAGTGCCAGCAGCTTGCACAAACTCCACTACTACATGACAGAGTTGATATTTAAAGAAACGGTAACTCCTTGTGGTCAGAGAGGTCTGCGCAGCTAGAGAGAAAGTTCCCGGGAGACCGATGCAAAACAGAAGCTAAAACTCGTAAGGCTTTGAGTTTCTAGTCTAATGAGAGGTTTCTCTCTGAAGCGAATTAACGCTAACCATCAAAGCCCCACATCCCAGCCTGTTCCTGTTGGCTAATGGTCTGTAAAACCCAGAGCCCAAAGACAACAGCAGCACCGCTGCCCACGTCGTTCCTGCGAGTTCCTTCACCCAACGTTTCTCCCTCCGGGTCCGTTTGCCCCAGCCCAGGGGTCTCCCAAGGGATGTCAAAGCCCTGGTGGCATCACCTCAAAAGCTCTTTGGCTGCTTCCCTGGTTCAGTGGGATCTTCTGCAGCAGCCCCTGGTTTGGGGCAGGGCCGCGCTCTCTCTACGGGACAGCAAAGGAGGAATTTGCCTTCCAGCCTCCCTTTATGTCGTACCCAAAGAAAGCCATGGGCTACGACAGACTCCCGGGGACACGCTGGCTGCCGGAAGGGGCTGCCCTTAGAAATATTGCTGCAAACTCCAGGAAATCTCTCACAGCCAAGACAGTCAAGCAGTTCCCCTTTAATGGTAAAAGGGATGTGGCGCAACCCCCCCAGGGAGCAGATCACCCCTCTGCACCTCGGCCCCCGGGGCTCTCCCCGCCGGGGCCAGAGGCACCCCGCTGCGCTCGTACCCATCCCACCGGAGCGATGCAACCGCCGGAGCTGCCGTGGACGGGGAAGCAGGAGGGTTTGGCACGGGGCAAGCAACCCAACGCACAGCCCCAAACAACACCCTCGCCTCCCAGGGGTGCGCAACCCTTTCCAGCCACGTGGGCGATGCTGCAGGGCACTTACTTTTAAGGTCTTCTCCCACCACCCAAGAGCTCTTTGTCCGGCGATTAGTCAAAATCCGCATGTTCAGCGTAAAGGAGGATGTTTTTTGGACATCAAAAACCCTTTGGAGATGAACCCTCCACCCCGGCAGCACTGCCAGCACCCAACAACACGACACCAAACTGGTCAGGCATCTCAAAGTTGGAAAGAAACAAAAAATCAACTGTAAACTATAGAAATAAGTGAGCTGAATACGGCACACGAGCACTGAACTAACCACAGCAGAAATTGCAGACAGCGACGGTGTTACTGATGGGTTTCGCCCTCAGATGTTTGTTGCACTAAAGCACGTCCACACACTCCTGAAACTTACTCTGAATCGTATTTGGCAACTGGAAGGTATTTCTACCCTGGCTCAGGGCCAGGTCTAAGACCAGCGCTGGGCCAAAGCACGTGCAGGCCGTCCACAGCTGGGTGCTGAGCCCTCAGGGGTTGGTCGTTCGCGTTTTGAAGGGCCTCATGAGGGCGAGTTTGCCTCTGTTTTCATCAAAGTTAAGTAGCCCATGGTAGAAATACCATCCGCTCAAAGGATGAATGCAAAAGCAATGCTGCAAGGCTGAGATTTTACGGCTTCGAAGAACATGACCATGTTCCTCAGTGCAACAGCCACAGCCAGCACGACCTCGTCGACGTGGAATGGTGTGCGAGAGCAACGGGGCAAACCAGGTCCCTCCAACCATCTCCCCTACAAGGGGGTGATGGTCTTCTGTGGGAGATCGAGGCCCAGGCTCAGAGCGCAGGCCCCAACTCACCCCGACATCAGTGGTCAGCTGTAGGGCCCGGCTCTGCAGCAAGGACCCATCTCTCCTTGGTAGCACTAGAGCCGTTTTTATTTGGTTGTGGGGTTTTGGTGGGTTTGTTGGTTGGTTTGTTTTAACAAAAAAGTGAATGAAAAGCTAGAAGAAGAAAATCAACTGGTGCTGAAAAAGTAAGAAAAAGAGTTTTGTATGGGGAATCCATTAGCTCCACTAAAAAACCATGAAATATTGTGAGTCTGCAAAAAGATAATCGCAGATATCCAGTGTATCTGCAAATAGGATATTTATAGAAGAAATACAAACGTCGTTGGGATCTGGAGCTCACTTCTTTCTGACACTCAAGGCACTCAGCCAGAAAGTTTGTTTTCCTTCCAGTTCATACGAGTCACTTCCCTCCTGACAATCAAGGGTCCTACCCAACGGCGAAGACGGGGCCTCAGAACCGCCCCAGCAGTCAGCAATTCTGGGCGCAGGCTCTGCTCAACCCATGTACGCTTCTACCTCCCAGCCACCGCCCAAGCAAACCTTTACCATAGAAAAGACCTTCAGGCAGTCAGCAACGTAAGGAGACGGGGTCTGAGTGTCGCTCCCGCTTCTCAGCCATCCAGACATCATCCACCCCATCCGGCGGTAGCTTGTGAATTGTCAAGAGCAATAACACGGCAGCTTCGACAAGAGCAGAAAGAACTCGGACATCAAGAAAAGCAGCTCACGCTGCAGCACAGATGTACGAGATAAGCAGAAATGCTTTCATTTCTTTTCAGAGCACAAACTTAAGTGAAAAGCCAGCAGTTACAGCTCAGCTCACAGCCGCGGAAGCACTAGCGTTTACTTTGTGTGAAAGTCCAATTCCCTCTCGCCTTTTTTTTTTTTTTTTTTTTCTGTGATGCGAGGGGCAAAGCCGTAACTGCTTTCAACTTCCCACGGGGCACTAAGGCACACTGGTGAGGGTAGGGTAGCCTGAACGGTGGCTTCTATGTCCCTCTTGCTTTTCTAAGCATTAAGGAATAATCAGTGCAAGGTGCTGAGGATGTGACACGAGAAAGCATCTACAACCACCAAGTGCAAAGAAGCCATAGTACTAAATTATCATCAAGCAAGAGCACACGGTTACCAAAGCCCCCTACACACACTCTCCTCACCGCGGGATTTTTGATCAAGTGGAAGCGGTTGTTTATCAATCCATAGCTCTACTCCTGATGGATCCCCCGCACAGGCACTCGCACTCCAGAACAGAAGCAGCTGGTTCCACTCCAACAGGGGATTAGGTCTGTAGGAAGGAAGTTCCTTGTTCCAGAATCAGGTGTCCACGCACGGGCCTAACCCGGGGCAGCTTCAAACATCAACAAGCCCTCAAAGGGAACAACCGACGGGAACCTCAGCGCGTCTATAACAGACACGCAAAGTTGACATCCACAGTCAGAATGACTTTTCAGACAGTAAATTCATTTTCTCATTTGTTAACGTGGAACTTGGAGGTGTCACAGTACAAAACAAGAGTAAACGCACTTAAGTAAACAAAATAGCTGCACTGTAAGAAATTATTTCCTTCAGAGGTGGAACGCGAGGTGGGGAGTATAATTTTTCTCAAGACAGGAAACACACCCATTTATATTGCCTAGGTAATATCAAATATATACACAGAGTGAAGAAATAATTTTAATGAAACAGCGTGACTAATTATACATATGCGTAACTGTTTTGGTCGCAGTCTGGAAGCTTCAGTCAGTGCTCTGGGCTCTGGGCCACAGCTGGCAGCCCAGCCACCCCCCCTCGGCTCAGAACTGGGACAGCCGAAGCAGCTTTAATCCTTCCCAGCCTGGCCCCGGGCTCGCTCTCCCCAGAGGGGTAATTCGGCAGCCGCCTGGCCAGCTGCTGTGCCACTGCCGGGGCTCCAGGGACCGCGCTGCATCGATCTGGCCCTACAAACGTTCTCTTCTGGTTTAGGGAATTTTTTTTAGTTTGGGGCACACCGGAGACGGGGAGGTGAAACGCAACAGATCCGGGAAGCGGCAGGGTGGAAGAGGTTGTCTTTAGTTAAATACCGTAATGTTTTCTTTCTTTCTCGCCTTCCTGAGTACTTCAAAGACGACCAAGAAACAAAAGCATCAACCTACAAAATCTAAAGCTGGCAGCTGCTCGATCGTGAGCGAGGGGACTGTCCAGTTCAGCCCACCCTGGTGCAAGCAGAGCTGCAGCAGCTGGGGAAGAAAGAATGAATCCCAGGCAGAGGAGGATGATTTAAAAATAGTAAACCAGAATTTTTCTCAGGGAAATTCAGAGCAGATCTCAGCGTTTTGATATTTTTGCCATCCCTCACCATAAACTCTGCCAAACACGTCTGAGTTTTTGGTGGCTTTTCCTGCAGTGCCGGGAACAGACAGAGCCCGCAGAAGTCAGTCCAGCCTCGCTGAAGCCCTACCAGGCTCTTCGTCCTCCAGGCATCGGCACGTACACCAAGACTTCTGCTGGGGGTGTGCGGTGGGGGGTTTTCACCACCACAGTAAGCATGGCTGTACTGCCCACGGTATCGAGTCTGCGAAAAACATCTCACTTACAGACACCACCTTATCAAGTCTGAGGTGCTAACGCTCTATTTCATACCAGATTGAGGCCCTGGTATGTCTTTCAAAGGTCTCTACGCTGTCCCCATTTTTTCTTCCCTGGACCGTCATTCTCAAGGTGTTTATATATGTAAACAACAGTTTAAATCCAACCAATTTTTATAAAGTCAGGCTGGAGGAAACTGAAGTAAGCAAGCACCCACCCCCTGCCCCCTCACCAGTCACACTCCGAGAGCACGCTACCAGGCTTCCGCAAAGGTCAGAGGCATCTCCTCCAACTAACAAATTCAAGTTTGTTCTTATTTGCAAGCTCTTGTGCACCTTTGCGATTACTTAAAGCTTGAGAAAACCTCATGTGCAAAGCTGGAATCATTTAGACCACTGATCGTCAGCTTAATCTTCATAAAGGTATTTAAAACTTGCACCTAAACATACCGTGTCAGAAAAATAACGTGCAAGCTAGCGTACAGACAACTAGTCAATAAGCACGTGCAGAGATGCTGCTGCGTGTCCTGCGCACGCCGGTTGCTTTTTCAGTAAACGCACTTGTAAACAGACGGCACAGTAAATAAGTTCGCATCTGCATCTCGGTAGTGTTATCCCTTCAGTTACCACACCCGCGTCTGAAGTCGTCCTCGGATATTTCATAGGGTTTTACACGGGTTACAGTTGTATTATAAAAATGTTCTTTACTATAGAGAAAAACTAAACAAAGACTCTAAACACCACCTAGAGGAAGCTTTCATCAAACCATGTTTAGGTTTAATTTTGGCAAAATACCTGAAGTGTATTTTAGGGTAAACAGCAAGTTTTTACCCGTTACAGCCACTTTAGGCCCAAGCACTTGCCGACTGTGCCATCTGCCGGCACAGAGGACTCCGCCAGCTCGGCCCCGCTCCGACAGCCCAGCCGAACGCGGCAGCGACACCGAGGCAGCATCAGAAGATGCCGGAACACTGGCCGTTCTCATAAAAGCAACCTTAAAACTGCAGGTCTTTGATCTGAATGCCCGCCCCCAGCATCGAACGACTAGGGACAGATAATACGCCCAGCACACCGCAGGCACCACCGAAACTTCAGCTACTTTCTCCATGTAAGAGCAGGGAGCAGGTAAGAACAATCTGTTCCTCCGAATAGGCTGGCTTATTGCCCAGAACAGCTAATAATCTCTTAAGGAACTGACTTTATTTCTTCTAAAATCTTGTTGTGGTTCAACCCTGAACAGTAGTAACCAGACCCGGCAGCTGCTCGCTCACCACCCCCCCTCCCCGGTGGGGTGAGGAGGAAAAACA
>KL274617.1:886-21150 GCA_000699545.1 Podiceps cristatus
AGCAGTTCTATCACTGTGTATGGCTGTATAAAGATTTCTCTAATATGAAAACTGAGCGTTTACACCTTCAGTTTTAATGCAAGTGTTTCCTTTCCCAGGTGCTATGGATTTAAAGAAGGCTCCTGGTTCATATAGCAATTTTTTTATCATACCCACTCATCGTCTATTCAATCTCTTTTCTAGGTTAAATAATCCCAGTACTTTCAGTCTTTCTTGCTAGGTCAAGCTTCTTAGTCCTTAAATCTTCTAGTCTTAAATCGTCTTGCTGTCTTCCAATTGTTCTCCAAGTTGTCCACAACTTTCTTGGAATTAATATTCCAGCTAAAACCTTATTAAATCTTACTAGAAGGATGAGTTCCTGTACATAGACAACCCATCCCACTGCTTAAAGGAGATTTTAAAGTAAAAATAAATAGACACATTTGTCAGGAATTACCAAAGTGTAAGTTGATTTTTTTTTTTTTAATTCATCAAGGGAAAGGCTCTCTGACCCATCAAATTATCTTTCAGCTATATTTTCTATGGTTCTGTGAACATACTTTGTACTTCCATTAACCGCAATTCCACAAAGGCTATCACAGTAACTGTAGCATTTATTGTCTGCAGTCTGTAATTAGGAAGTGTATTAAAAATTCTTTTTCATGTTAATAGTATGTGTAGGGACATTAAATAAAAGATCAATGGAGTCAAAACAAATGAAGAATTTGCTTCCTCGATCTTTTAAGCTGATTTCCTTCTCTGAGAACTGTGTTAAAAAGAAGAATGAAGAGTTAGCGATGAGTATTTTCAATATGCTACCACATTCCTGAAGCGCCAGACCCACATTTCCATTCTCATGTTTGAATTAGATGTTTCTTGTGAAGTACAAGTCATGTCTGGCAATTAACTGGAATCATTTCAATACTGAGAATTGTTTTTCTAGTGTTCGCCCACTGAAGTGTTCCTCGGGGTTCAGTATTGGGACAGGCACCATTTAACATCTTTGTCGGTGACAGGGACAGTGGGACTGAGTGCACCCTCAGCAAGTTTGCTGATGACATTAACCCGAGTGGTGCAGTCAGCACGCTGAAGCGAAGCGATGCCATCCAGAGGGACCTGGACAGGCTTGAGAGGTGGACCTGTGTGAACCTCATGAAGTTCAGCAAGGCAAAGTGCAAAGTCCTGTGCATGGGTCGGGACATTTTCAAGCACAAATGCAGGCTGAGCCGAGAATGGATTGAGAGCAGCCCTGCAGAGAAGGACTTGGGGCTGTTGGTTGAGGAGAAGCTGCACATGACCCAGCAATGTGCTCTTGCAGCCCAGAAAGCCAACTGTGTCCTGGGCTGCATCAAAAGAAGTGTAACCAGCAGGCCAAGGGAGATGATTCTCCAACTTCTCCCCCTGTATTCTGTTCTCGTGAGACCCCACCTGAAATACTGCATCCAGCTCTGGGGCCCCCAGCACAAAAAGGACATGGACCTGTTGGAGTGGGTCCAGAGGAGGGCCAGGAAGATGATCCGAGGGCTGGAGCAGCTCTGCTGGGAATACAGGCTGAGGAAGTTGGGGGTTTCAGCCTGGAGAAGAGAAGGCGCTGGGGAGACCTTCAAGCAGCCTTCCAGTCCCTAAAGGGTGCCCACAGGAAAGCTGGAGAGGGACTTTTGACAAAGGCATGCAGTGATAGGACAAGAGGTAATGTCTTTAAATCAAAAGAGGGTAGATTTAGATCACATATAAGGAAGAAATTCTTCACCACGTGGGTGGTGAGGCACTGGCACAGGCTGCCCAGAGAAGCTGTGGATGCCCCATCCCTGGAAGTGTTCAAGGCCAGGCTGGATGGGGCTCTGAGCAACCTGATCCAGAAGGTGGCCCTGCCCATGGCAGTGGGGTTGGAGCTAGATGGACTTTAAGGTCCCTTCTAACCCAAACCATTCCATGACTCTATGCTTGAAATCAAATAGCAAGTGCATCACTTGTGACCTACCGTTCCTTGCATGACATCTGATTAGAAAAATAAGATATTTAACAGGGAAACAAGTCCACTCAGTCTATGAGTCTGACTGCACTGTGTTTTACACAGATGTAAAATATTTCAGTCATCCTAAGCACCTAATCCTAGCCACGTCCATCTTTATCAGGGCCTCACTTTTCCTGTCCTGTATTTGTCCACAAACCCTGCTGAAGCTGAGGAACAGAGAGGGTGAGTGAGGAATGAATAAAATGTTTGTCAATTCAGAATGTTTAAAGTAAATTTCAATTAAAAAAAAAAAAAAAAAGACAAAACAAGACAAAACAAAACAGTGATTATTCCTTTGCCTTACAAAGCCAAGCAGAATTGAACTCACAGTTACACAAGCCCCTAAAATTAAGCTGAAGAACAAGTAACTTGTCTGTGTTCTACTCCCATATACAGTACACTGTATCATAATTTTCTCTTTATATTAAGACTTTCCACTTGTTTTGTAATGTTCTCTGTAGAGCAGTTTTGCTTCTGAGTATATTAAATGACAAAGGAAGGAATGCATGGAGGCATGACTTATATTTGCAATCTTTGAAGACTTAATGACCACATATATTGTTACATTCATAAACTATGATTCCCTTATATGCCAATATTTAACTTTTTTCTTTCTCAGGAAGGATTTCTGGTGACAAAACCCCAACATTGTTTTTCCAAATACTTTTTTTTTCATTCACAGATCTTATATAAAGAATTTCAGATAAGGCCGAATTTAGTAGAAAAACTAGCCATATAATTACATTTTTAATTTGCACAGAATTAGTGTGGGTGGAAAAGAATACAAATAATTGTCTCCTTTGCTAAAAACCATGGAGCTTCTGATTTTAAAAAGCTTATCTGCACTTTACAAAAAAGAGTCTACCTCTTATGTTTCATTTTTAGATTCCACTATGTGTACCTGCCTAATGTTGCCAAACAAAATGAGAAAATATCTTTGAATGATAAAAATCGTTCATGTAGTTAAATACCAAATTCATCCTTAATAAAGATTGTAAAGGAAAGATTTTGGTTTATCTCTCCTGGAGGCAGTATATTTTTCTATCGTACTAGAATGCTATGTGCATTTCCAGATTGCAGCCATTCTCTCTGGGGAATGTCCTGATATTCAGCCCTACTGCTGAACAGCAGAATAATAAATATGTTAAGTATTCATACAGGTAATCTGAATGAGGTATCACTTTTGTAACAGTTCTAAGAAATAGTTCACGGCAAGAAAACAGTGCACAATTCATCACTAATTGCAAGGCAGGAATACAATTCAGTTAAAGCTGACCTTGAAGCCAATGGCTTTAGATAAGTGTTGGTTTTCCGTAGCAATTAAAAAAGCTTGAAGGACAATTTCTCTGGAACATTACTCTTCAAATCCTTTTAAACTCTCCTGTGATTTTGTAGTCTAACTCTTCTATAGTGTATTTCCTTCCTGAATTTGTCTTGAATTTGAAAGCACCAAATGGTAATAAATTGTTATCTCTTTCATGCAACTTCAGTGTACCTTCAGAGAGCAAAATGTTACTGAAATTTCTGGGTTGGTGCTTATGAGACCATGACTTACAGGAACCTCGAGGTACATTTTGAAATGAATCTCACTCATTTCTGTGCAGTTAGAGCAGTAAAATGTTTATTCTTTAGGCTATATATTAATTCATATCACTTTTCAGTACGGTAAAGACTTTGTAACCATGGCATTTTTGTCATATTTTTAATTCTTTTTCTTTACAAAAAAGAAAGTTATCTACCAAGTATTGGGCCCTTTTTCTCTGTATAGCCATGTGTTCAGAGTTGGAGGGTTTAGGATTTTTTTAGATTTGTCTGTCTTGTAATTAAAAGGAAAGTTTCAAGATCTGGCAAAATGTGATTTTAATATAGAATCATTAATTTATGGCACTGCAAATGCTGCAATATAGACAACATTCATAGATAATATAGAAACAAACATAAACCGCAAGTATTTTTTTTTATTCGTCTTGGCAGAGCTGTCCCTTGGAGCTTTAATGAAATAAATGAGTTACTGTTTGCCATCTTGCAGAGAGGAAGCTGAAACATAAGAAAATATTCATGTTGCCCTAAGCTAAACGTATGGAGCCAAGAAATATTGCAGAAAGTGATATACCTTACATATGTAGTTTGGTAGGTGCTCATTTTGAAAAGATTTTGTATTTAGTGATGATAGTACACATTTTCTCCTGACCTTCACAGGTAGTTAAGAACAATGAAAGCACCACAATAGAGATTTGAATGAAAATGAGCCTTTCACTTAGTCTGAGGGAGAGAACTGCTGTTCACTATAATGGTTTTACAGCAGAGCCAGTGGGTCTGATCCTGTTCACTCAGGTGAATGAAACACAAAGGATTTACATAAAACCAACATCATTACTTCCAATTAAAGGTTATGCTTCCCAGCCACTAGGTCTAAAGAAAAACAGGTGCTGAGCTCTGTTGATGTACACGGGTGCTGGTCTGTCCTTCAGCCTGGCCCACATCCCAGGCTGGGAACCAGCACCAGTACAGGCTACGCACCCGCCGAGCGTCACCTTCGTCTGTCTCAAAGGCTGAGCCAGGAGCAAGCTTTTGATCTCCAGTATTTGGCTACCAGTGGCCTCTCAAAAGACACAAGATTAGGATGTTAATGATGTTAATAACAGAAAGGCTTGCTAATGGAGCTGGTTAGTTGTAATCCTTCATTTAGAAGCATTTGAATAAAAATACATTAAATACTTGCATTTGCCCATGTGAAAGTAGTTGGCATTGTCAGGTCAACTTCAAATGGGCACCTGTCCCTAACTAGAAATCTTGTCATCAGCACAGAAGCCAAGAACTGGATGGAAATGAAAGCTGAACAGTTTTACTGTCGCTCCGTGTATACCACTGTCTGAGCAAATAGCTTAATTTTTATCCATTCTGTGAAATAAACTCAGGACTCTGTTTCTGAGGTAACAATTTTAGTATTTCTCATGAATCACAGTTGTTTCAAGTGTCATTGTTTACAGCTCCCACGCTCAGGAAAACTACTAAAGTTACTCCTTGAAAAATTAAAAGAAAAAGAGATTAAAAATAATCAATGCTGAAAGCATATGCTCAAACCAAAATAATAAATATTCACAACTAAATATCTAAAAGCAGACCTATTTATAAATGGATGGGGCATCAGGTTTTCTTTTGATTTCAAATCATGTGGAGCACTGGAGAGTGATGTGGAAGTGATTATCCATGTTTTAGTACACTTATTTTTTAAGCAGGATTTTGAGAACCCAACATATTGCGGAAGTCAGTACTTTCTAGAACACAGCTTGCTCAGTTTACAAGTGTATCTATGAAGAAAAATGCTAAGAAAGTAAAGAACCGGATTAGATGTGGTTTAGTGCTGTATTGCTATACACTCAGATAAAAAGGGTTAAAACCAGTGCTCTTGGGGAAGAGTTTCTCATTGTTTATGCCTTTTAGACTTGAAAACTTGGCAAACCTGCTGTGTAACTATGCCTGCTGCCTGGAAATTAGCTTTTTCCTTTTTATTAGTCTAACTCGGGCACTGATTTATTGAGCAAGAGAAGGCTAAGGCAGCTTTAGCTCTTCCATTAACACCAGCTGGGGCCTACATCACATAATGTTGCGTGAATGCACAGCTTCATCCCATCACATCTGAGCTGCAACAACCCCCAACCTCTGCCAGTAGTAGCATAACTTTCTATGCCAGATATGTCCTTAGTTTTTGGGTTTTGTTTTTGGTTTTTTTCTCAATGATGTTTTTGCTTTAATGTTATACAATCAAGGAGGCTAAAATCAAGGAAGCAAACTGGGGTACACTCGATACTAGTCAGAAACAATACAAATAACTTCCTTATAATTTGTGATATGCAAAGAAGTGTCAGAGAATAGATAAAAGAAAAAATGCTTCACTTGCTTAACTGAATCTTAAAAAGCCCACTATAAAAAACATCAGTAATAAATAAATGAAAAACTAGTCAGTTCAATGGCAAATTTGCTTAAGCATCTGTTTGTGTATCAGAATGAAGGTATGTAATTCAAGACCTCTGTAGTTACTAACCTTAGTGTCATCTGAATGACTTTTACACTAACATATTTTGATAGCTTTTCAGGTTATTATACATACAGCTGTTGCAAAATATTCTGATTAACTTCTGAGCACTGGCTCCAATACTGCTTTTGTTGGTGAAACTCAGCCCACCTCCAGTGAACTTTTAGCACATCAAGGTAACCCACTGACTGCTGTGCACTTATCCAACAGCTCTTACATTTCTCAGTCAGCTTTTTGTTTCTTGATCTTTTTCTGTCAAAGGGAAAACAGTTTTCTGTCCCCTTCTAGGAAGCAGATACTCATTTTCCTCCCTTTCAGTCTTCAGGGCTTCTGAAGAACTGCTGTTATAGGCTACCATCCATGGTTTTTTTCCTTAATGGAAAGGGTGATGTATAATTTGCTTTCTTGGCTTAAATAGCGCAGTGGGAGAAAGAGACACTGTTTCTAAATGTGTTTTTCTTAGCTGCAAGGGTAGAAGTCCATATTTATCAGGATATTAAGTAAAGAACCCTGCTGCTTATTCTTCAAAGGTAAACTAGAGAACAGCTCCCATTCTTAGCCCAAGGTGTTCCCTAGTTACATTTTTTGAGTGTTACATCCAGCTAGTGTAGAAAGATGGGCGATGACAGAGAAAACTTAATGTCTGCATTGTAGTGAGGGCAGAGGTGGAGAGCAAATTTGCAGCATGTAATTTCTTCACTTTAAAGAAAAGTGTTAAAGAAGATTTTCTGTAGAGTTACAGGGTGCTAGAGCACTTCTAGGCTTTTTAGTCCAGGCCTGCAGTAGTTGCGCAATTCTGTCTGTTATCTTGCAGATAAGAAGCCAGAAACAAATGCAGACGTGAACAAAATGGCATTTAATTTTTTTTTTTTTTTGCAATGCCAGCGCGTGAGATAAAGTAAGCTTTACCCTGTGGGAACTAACCTTGAGTGACATGATGCTTTTTATCTACCACCCTGTTGTAAGGCTCACATTATGTATTGCGAGCTTTTCTGCTTTCTCTTCTTTAAGCAGAACACTTGACATTTAACTTACTAAATTGTTAGGCTGTTAAGTTAGTCAAGGTAGCACGTCCTGCCAATAATAGTACTATTCAATAAGACAGTTCAGAAGTTTCAGGCTGTCTAGACCATCTTGATGGCTTCAGCAGTGAGGTCAAGTGATACAGAATGGCTCATGTTCATATTTTTACAGGGTGTAAGAGACCACTTACATCCATAATATCTGTCATAGTCACAGGATTGCCATGTATACAAGCTGTTTGACTACTTTTTGCACCTTCCCTGCTTTCCTCCAGGAAAGCTGCCTTCCTGCCCAAGGGTCACAAGCACTGGTGAGACCAGTGTACTTGTAAGTCCTTGATACTTACGTTCATGCTTGGTCAAGAGGTGATCTACACAGAGCCCTTGGCTGCTGGCAGTGGATTCATTCATGACCGATGATGAGTATACATTTGATAAGCTGACCACAAATTCACAGACTCTCTCTCTGGTCTGCTGAGCTCTTCAAAACTTGTGGAAAACTTCAAACGAGCCTCACATCACTAGTGGGTGCTGAGGGATAGGAAATGCCACTCTTTACGCAGTGGATGCATTACCCTGGGCAAGTGCTTGGCTCCTTGAAAGGCCTGATGAAAAACCCATCCTCAGCCACTGTCTCTTTGCTTTCCCCTTAGGCAATGTCCTAAGCGTGAAGGAGCAGGCAGGATCTTGAAAGTGTCTAGGATCCCTTCTGGAACTTTCAGCTCCTCACTGTTTCTCCCCAGACCCATGGGAAGTTTTAAGTGATTGTAATGTTTGTAGGAACTGAATTTCCACTGTGAAGTTTGTGCTTTTATCCCAAAGACACCCTGAGTACATATGATAAATAACACTTAACAGCATGACAGCAAGCTTTCCCTCTTTTTTCAATTTCCTTTAGTTACATTTCTCTGGTCTCAGCATACTTTCATTCTCTCCGTACAGAAATTTGAAATGGTTGCCATATCTCTTAATAAGATGGAGCTAATCTGTCATGACAAAAATCATTCAAGAAAATGATAATGGGAAAAGCATTCAAGTTCTTTCATTATGTCTCCTGGGGTACTCATTTAAAACCACTGAGTCTAACCCAGAGCACAGTGCAATTCCTGCCTCCTCCTGTTTCACACTGAGCTTAGACTTCAGTGACACAAAATGGTTTATCAGCTTGACGTAAAAGGTAGAATGGTAAATGTCATGAGTAGTAAAGTTTGGTAAGGCAATATTATCGCATGTTTATTAGTTGGATGTTAAGTCAACTTTATGCATAGGTAGATGATGAGAGAGGCAGCTGAATAAGCCTATCTCTGGTTGCTTTCATCTGTGAGGTTATAGAGAGGGATACTGTCTCTTTGGACATGGGTCCCAGATTGTTTATATCTTTAGAGACATCATAAAAAAAGGCTCAAGTTCTTCACTATCTGCTGGTGAACAGCTAAAAAGTACATTTTAAGACATGTTCTGTACTTTTTTTAGTACACCAGAGTCTTCCACTTCTACCGCATCCAGATGCCTGCCCTTGTGCTATTGGTCAGAATGAGACATGGTGATAAATCAACAGTCAAAAAAAGCTGTGGAGAGGAGATGCAATCTCTTTGACCATGGTGATGCAGAGGTGGTTAAGCAGAGTTGAGGCAGACTTGCCGCTGCTGTGAGAATCCATTAAAGAGACACATTCAGACAGAATGCAGTAGAAGACAGAAGTTCTCTGAATTTCATGTAACAGCCTAAATTAGTTGCTCAGAATTTCTCCTAGGCTGAACCAGAGTTCTCTATCTAAATCCGTACTTCATTCAGACAGAGGAAGAGAGGTGAAGCAAGTGATTGTGATCCCAAACACAATATCTCAATCACCCACCACAAAACCACCATAAAAGTGGCTTTATAAGAAGCTATGCTCAGAGAAGGGAGGTCAAGGACATGAGTGACAAATAAGCTTTACAAATTGACTTGATTTAGAATTATCATTTTGCTCAGCTGATGTGAAAAAGCGTTTGGGCTGCATTTCGTAGGCCAAGAGAAAATCATCTGAAATTTTATGGGAACCATTTGAAAAAGCGTTCTTGATTAATAGAGATGGAAAGGACAAATCTTTGTGTTTTTGATAAAGGCAATGAATGATCTAGTGCTTTTTCATATTTGAAGTCCTAGCTCTTTGCTCTAAGAAATGAAATTGGCTACAAATTTTAGACACTTATGAGGCTTAGATTTTGAAATCTCAGTTGTCATTAAAGAATATTGGTATATGGATGTTTGATTAAATTTTAATATTAACAATTAAAAATAAACAGTTTGAAACCAATGTCTTGATAACTTGCAATGACAACATAAAAATGAAAAGGGAAAAAAGAAGTAAAATGTAATTTTGTATTTGTTCTAATCATGTACACTTTTTAGCCATTAATGATGTTTTTGGAAGAAATAGATTTCTATATTCTGCACATATATTTGTATAAAAATGCCCAGAGATTTCTTTCCATAGCAATATATTGGACAGTTGCTTCAGTATGTTTTCCAAGCTACTTAATCCAAAGTAGAGTTTTAGCAGTCACAGAAATCACAAAATGTTTTTCTGCATCTTATTTATGTTGTCATAAAGTGAAGTGCATAAAGCTCTCTAAGCCATTTGGGAATATATTCTTTAGCTGACAATTTCTTTTAATGTTCTATGCTCAAAGCCGGTTCAATTTTTGTAATCCCGGAGTATGGCTAAATGTGTCCATGTGGAAGTGCTGAGATATTTAATTGAGAAAAACATGACTTTGCAATCAAAACAAATAAATTATTCATATTTCTGTACTTTGCTAAATAAATTGTTTGATTAACTGAACAGAGTTGTGTTTCTTGATAGGTACAGACATTATATTATTTGATACAGTTTGTGGAAAATGTCTTACTTTCTATATACTGATTGGGTATAATTTTCCTCTCATAGTTGAGCAAATTTTAAAATTAGCTTAGTCTACCATAAAATATTTCATTATGAAAAGAAAAAATCATTTTCATGCTATGGTAATTTGATGTTGTTTATTTTGGAGATGCTTTTGAAACCTCAGTTCATACTGAGCAGTAGGTGCCCAGTGGGACCACTTAAGGACTACCTGGCTCAGAGCTCCAAAAGTGAGACTTCTATTTATATCATAATTCAAACAGAAATTAAGCAGTCCGGTATGATCTTAAAGATGCTTGAAACTAGAAATGGTAGGAAACTTATATTTGTTAGTTCTTTATTGACCAAGTTCTTTGCCATTTTTGCTGAGGCAAAGAATCAAAACAGGTTTTGACACGACAGTGCTGATCAGACATTTGCTCATGTCTTACGTACATGCTGAGTACTATATATTGTTAAATGCTCATGAACTTCCAAGAGTAACAGGTATGCACAAGTTGAGGAAAAAGAGTGATCATACATAAGCCATCCTTCTGTCTCAGAGGGTACTGTTGCCATGTAGGAATTCCTAACATTAGGAATATTATAAATGAGATATATTAAAGTTTGTACTGGTTGTCCTAATACTAATATACAGATTCAATTAGATCCTTTAAAGTGAAGTTACAATACCTGAATGGAACCAAAATTTGCTCTCTGTCTTTAATGGCTGTATCTAAAACTACTGCTTTTGCAGACAGTCCATACAATTGGAGGTTTTGTTCAGACTCTGACTCCTAAGGGTTGCCGTTTCCTTTTTCTGTCCTCCTTAATAACTAGGTAGTTGGTCTAGTCTGGACACAATGCCTTCATATTTCAGGGAATGTTGATACTTCAGTCTTGTGCAGCTCTCCGTTCCTTGAAGTGAGATCATGGCACAACAGAAACCATGTTGCTTTACATTTTAACTACTTAAATGTTTTCTTTACTCTCTTGACATTTGACTCTTGCACCACAAACCCTCTACCCCGTTGCATCCATCGACTTTATTCCTTTGTTGTCCATTAAGTGCAAGCGTCTTGTTTCTCGGTCAGGCTTCTCTGCAACTGCACAGTGCACCTCACTTTTCTCCTCTTGTTCTAACTTTATTCTTTCTGTGCCATACGGTTTATCCTTCAAGAGTGAATCTAACAGATGTCCTCTGTTTTTGTCACACTCCTGCAGAACTGTGACTTACAACTTTAGATTTTGTATTTCTGGACTTTTACAGTTCTGCCTTTAGAACTGGGCCACATTACATTACAGAATGAAAAGAAAATTTTACACTGCTACTTGGTGACCTGGAAAAAAAAGCAGCACTCTGAAATGCAAGTCAGGTATACCATAAATTCTGACAGCAGAAACAACATAGGATCCAAAAATAAAATTAGTGACGGTTGTTTTAATAATATAAAAATGAAGTAGAACCTCTTAGATGCCGATGTAATTTCAGACAGCAGCCTCTGCTAACAAATTACAGTAAAAAAACAGGATCTAGATTGTTCTAATACACACCAATATTGTCACACTACTCACTCTGATGAGTATGGTGAACTGGAGATGGAAATTACTGTCTTTGATCTGTGAAAAGGTCTTCAGGTCTAACATTGCACTGTGCCATCATGTCTGGTGAACCTCATAGCATTACATGTTCATCATTGTTGGTTTCTGAGGAATTTTAGGGTCTGCTCTATTTGTGATTTCAAAATTTGAGTATTACAAGAAAAAGTGACTTTAGATGTGTACATCCATGAATTGGAATGCCATGGCCTGTGAATGTGGAGTTTTGTTTGTGTAATTCCAGTATTTATTGCTAATTTTGATGGTCTCAGGAATACAGACATACCAATGAAAACAGATCATTGTGATGACTGAGATGACAATTTAAATGCCATAAAAGATCTTCCTATTTGTGTGATATTTACTTTGCTTCCTACAAATTTTTCTGAATTTCCTCTACAAGTTTTTAAATAAAGGAATAATTCCTTCGACCAGCAGAGAGCAGCAATGATATACTTTATAAGGACCTAACTGTGAGTCTGCCCTTGCAAAATCCTATTGCAGTTCTAAACTGGCATGAGGGGTGGATAACATTCTGTACAATTATCACAAACATGTATTTATGGGAAAAATTGTGTTAAAATGAAATAAAAAATGGGAAAAATATGTCCCCTTTTAATTGTGTTATAGAACCTTTTAATTTAAAATACTTTAATTTCTTATTTGTCTATATGAAAGCACAAAGTTTTATTACTTAGCCTGAACTATTTTTAAGTTACCCTTGTTCTTAGTAGATGGTTACATTCACATTAATTTGAAAATTTTCTGTGGAGTTTCTCTGCTTTTGTTGGACAGTGTCTTTATTTTAATTCTTACAGTGAAATTTTAGCCCCATAAAGGTCAATAGGAGCTTTGCCTGCTGACTTACCTGTGCTGTGGTTGAGCCCCAGTCAGCAACTAAGCACCACGCAGCTGCTTGCCTCCCCCCCTTCCCTAGGGTGGGATGGGGAAGAAAACTTGTGGGTTGAGATAAAAACAGTTTAACAGGACAGCAAAGGAAGAGGAAATAATAATAATAATTCTGATAAAGGAATATACAAAAACAAGTGATGCACAATACAACAGTTACTTGCTGGCAGAGCGTGGGAACCTGAGAAGTCCTTGACTTAGTATAAGCACTACAACTACTTAGTAACAGCTAAAAACATCACTATGTTATTAACATTCTCATACTAAATCCGAACCACAGCAGTATACCAACTACCTGGAAGAAAATTAACTCTATACCAGCTGAAACCAGGACAACATGAAGTCAGGATTTCACCATTCTTGTGACATATATATTAATGGTTCATTATAAAAAGATTAAAAACATAGGGTTAAAAAATATTCTAGCAGTGCTTATTTTGGTTTTTCCTGCTCTCTGATCACAAGGGCACTGGTGCAATTTTACAGGCTTTGCATAGGAAGGATGAGAATCTCAGTTTTTCCTCTTCTGGAGTATCCTAACAATGCCATCAGAGATCTTTATTCCCTGTTCTGGCTCTGTGGCTCTTGTATACTTGGTTGTGTAGTGGTACTCTACAATAAATGACAACCATTCTTTGCTTTCAAGCTTTTTGCCTAATTCTGGGAAAAAAAAAAAAAAAAAAAAAAGGCAACAAAATACCAGTGCAATTTTACATCCCACTTCCTAGTGGAATTAGTTTGCAAAGTAGGAAAGAAGAAGCATTAACAATGCCACTATGCTGTCACTTTTGGTAAGAAAGTGAGATTATTGTTGGTTGACCCAGTGTTGTCTCTATGTTGTGAGTATTTTAGCATTTTAGTTCAAATCAGGACTGTGGTTCAGGAGTGAATCCTCTGTTCCTGCTACCATGTGGGGCAGTCTTACTTTCAGAGCAGTGTTACCTTCAGAGGATATATAACTAGAATATATGTTCCAGCCACCAATGAATATTCAGTTCTGGGACATACTGCATGTAGTTCAGAGTAAAAGCCCTGTGAAACATATGAATATGTAGAATCATATGGGTATGTAAAAACAACATCCCCTTAGCACCAAGTATTCTGGCATTCAGATCCACGGCACCATTCGAAGGCCCCTCCGAGTAAGGGAGTTCAGGCTGCTTCACGCTCACCAGTTTCAAGTACTCTCTGAGTACTGGTGAGCAGGAAACTCTAAGGTCCAGACTAGAAATGCTATTTGAAATTAGGTTATACTAAGCTTGAGCAATGCGGGGGAGCGAATGTTACGCATTTCTCATACTCTAAATCCCATGTGAATTGCACTAACTCTCCCTTCTTTTGAGAGTTAACATAACTTGCATTTAGTTCCTTTTGCTTCAGTGTTTCTATTGCAAACTAGGAGCAATCATGGCACAGAGATTTTATAAAATAAATTTGGTCATGTTTATGAATCATTGAGGTCCTATCATGATGAGCTGTGTAAAAAAGCTAATGAGGGAAAGATTACTCTTCCTTCAGAGCAGGTCTTGAATAGTGTGCAACAAATTAGTTGTAAGATCACAGACTGGATAAACAGAGAGAAAGAAAATATTAAATAACTCTTCATTAAATGAGTACTATCCTTTCTGTAAATGTAATGAAAAAAGGTCTGGAAGGAAAATAATGAAATCATGTAATTAAAGATTGTATCAGCATTCATATGCCCAAAGCACCCAGCTTAGAGTTCTATGGGAAATTTAGTTCTGGCATTTCATCACATGAATGCATGTTACTTCAACCTGAGTAATACGCTTTTAACAAATTGCTTTACTGCAATGCACTCAAATTAGGAATGGAACACGTTTAATTTTTATTAAATTATAATTCTCACCCTTTAATTATTTAATTTGATTTAATTATTTGGAGGATTATTAAAAAAAATGTAAGAACCATTTCATGAATCAGTTGTTCATTGATCTTATCATTTGATTAAATATAAAGATATTACTGTCATTTCCATAATTATTGTCACAGCGGTATTGATATTGAACCAATCTTAGATTCTTACTTTGCTAGGCATTATACACTGATAGAATGTGATACAGTCCTGGGTGGGGAGACATTACTGCCTTTACCAGTAGCAAGGGCAAACTGTAGAAAAGGAAACATTTAAAATGGAGGCTAAACAAAAAAATGGGGTGTATGCAAACGTCATGTTGATTCTGACAGTGGATTTCCTTTTATTTAAGTAACTGTATTTCTAGGTGGAGTTTTGTTCAGAAAAACTTAGATATATAGAATTTAAAGAAGAAAAAAAAATTAACAAGGATGTGAAAAATAAATGTTCAATAAGAGAAGAGTATGGTGGGCCACCAGACAGAGAATGAATGAGGGAATGGGAGCAGATAACCCTAAAACCAAAGAGAATTAAATTAACAGGGAAGAGGTTATTCTTCAGCATCTTTTGTAAACTTAACTTTCTATATGGTTTTGGCATTAGTTTCTTGATCCTTCAAGCTTTGATTAACATTTCATTTCAAATTCATTAATACAGAGTGTAAAAACAAAATTCATTTAAAAAGAAAATTAAAATATCCGTGTTTGCTACAGCCAGCTGATAGTGCAAGATTGTCCAAGTGGAGACCAGCAATGAGTGGCATTCCTCAGGGGCTGGTGTTGGTACCAGCGCTGTTCAACATCTTTGTCAGAGACATGGGCAGTGGGAGGAGGACACCCAGCTGTGTGGTGTGGGCAGCATGCTGGAGGGACGGGGTGCCATCCAGAGGGATTACCACAAATACAGGCTGAGCCGAGGATGAATTGAGAGCAGCCCCGCGGAGAAGGACGTGGGGATGTTGGTTGAGGAGAAGCTGGACATGACCCAGCAATGTGGGGTGCCATCGGATTACCACAAATACAGGCTGAGCCGAGGATGAATTGAGAGCAGCCCCGCGGAGAAGGACGTGGGGATGTTGGTTGAGGAGAAGCTGGACATGACCCAGCAATGTGCTCTTGCAGCCCAGAAAGCCAACTGTGTCCTGGGCTGCATCAAAAGCAGTGTGGCCAGCAGGTTGAGGGAGGGGATTCTTCCCCTCTACTCTGCTCTGGTGAGACCCCACGTGGAATAATGTGTCAAGCCCTGGGGCCTCCAACACCAAGAAGGACATGGGGCCTGCTGGAGCAAATCCAGAGGAAGGCCAGGAAGATGCTCAGAGTGCTGGAGCATCTCTGCTATGAGGACAGGCTGAGAGAGTTGGACTTGTTCAGCCTGGAGAAGACTTCGGGGAGACCTTCTAGCAGCCTTTCAGTACCTGGGAAGGGCCCACAACAAAGCTGGAGAGGGATTTTTTACAGGGGCAAGTAGTGATAGGACAAGGGGAAATGGCTTTCAACTGAAAGAGGGTAGATTTAGATGAGACATAAGGAAGAAATTCTTCCCTGTGAGGGTGGTGAGGCCCTGGCACAGGCTGCCCAGAGAAGCTGTGGATGCCCCATCCCTGGAAGTGTTCAAGGCTGGGTTGGACGGGGCTTTTAGCCCCCTGGTCTAGAGAAGGTGTCCCTGCCCATGGCAGGGGGGCTGGAACTAGATGGACTTTAAGGTCCCTTCCAACCCAAACCATCCTATGAGTCTATGGTTCTATGAAGGTGATGCACGTAAATATTTTTTATGCACACACCAAGTGTGATGTAAGTAACAATACAGATGAGGGGATGATTAAAGTGCATATTTTCACCTTATTTCTTGGTTTTCTTGTTTCTCGAGCATTGATTAAACAAATAGGCTGTTGCCTGCTTCATTTCAGTTTCTGCTTTGCCAGCATATCCGAGGGTTTGACTGCTCCTACCTCTGCCTTTGGCAGGTTCCGTATACTGACCTTGCTACCCTGTACATCCCCCACCTGATAACTGTCTTGTGGAGACCTCACTAGTGTCTGCTTCACGCTGCTTTGAAAATCCCTCCCCACCTTTCAGATGGAGCAATTTTGTTGATTATTTTTGTTGATTATTATTTTGACCATGTGAGTCTGTGGAGGAGATGATAGGCAGAGAGAAATCAGTGGGCGTAAGCAGAGATTGCCGCAACACTTTACATGGTGGGTTACTCAGCATGGGTGAGGCAATACATTGCATAGGATCCGAAATGAGCCCTCCCCACACCCAGCGTCAAGGCTGACTGCCCTGGACACCCCCGTCTTTTACTTCTTTGTTTGCTTTTTCACCCAGAAGGACACTTTTGAGTGTTAGTCAGAAATGGAAATACCAAGTTACAATACAAAAGTGTGTGCTTGTTCTCTGCATGCAGATACTCAGAAGCAATTGAAACATCTCACAGAGTTCTCTCATGAGATTTTCATACCTTTTTTTTTCCTGACCTGAGAAGTCCTTGTGGTCTGAATACATATTGGAGCTTGATTTTAAAAAAAATGTGATGTCCAGATCTAGGTTCTGATAAATGAAGTCTATGAAGACTGCCCTGAAAGCCAGAAATTCTGTTATTTTGGGTCAAGAATTAATATGACATTTTGTAGATGGTTTGGGTTTTTTTATTTGGTAAGATGTTCTTGGTTGGTTTGTCTCTGCTTTATTTAAAGTGACATAACATCAGTTATCTCCATTGTCCACCCAGGGACAGTGCATTACAGAATTTATCTAATATTAATTAAGATATTTTCCCAAATATATTAATAGAAAGAGAATTTTAAGGATAATAGTGATAGTATTATGTATGTACTTGCTGAAACAAGTTGCTTATTATAACTCATATATATTTGGAATTTTTGTACTCTCTTTAGGATTGCCCACAAATAAATACTGTTCTTTGTAGATTACATTTTGCATATATCTGATGAGCAATATAAAAAATATTACTATAAGTATTTTCCTTTTGAATAGCTTATAACATACTCTTTCTAATGCTTTTACTTAATCTGTTTTCACAAACTAACTTTGTCTTCTGTTTTTAGTTCCTATTTTAGTTCCTCCTTGCGGCTCTTTGTAATGCAAAAGAATAAGCAAACCACCGTGATTTACTTTAATCTTTAGCCTATTAAATCTTGCACTTGAAGGTCAAATTTAAGCAGAAGCAAATCTATGCTTCTTTAATAAACTTTAATTCTACAAATAAAATGTGATTGAAACTAAATTGTAGTAGGATTTCATTTTAGATTTTCTTTCTTCTTCATCTGGTAAATATTGGTTGAAGGGAGGATAATGAGAATCTGAAGTTACTTGTTCCCCAGAGTATAGGCATCATTTTCATATGGCTTTGTTAGAATGTTACGAGAAGATACCTGGTAAAAATAGTAAAACTATGAGCTTAGAGCAGGAAAACAAAAAGTCAGTGAAGGGTAACACAAATTATTAGGAATATGGGGAAGATTTCAGTGTAAAGCAAGATAAGAAGAAACACATTGTTTGCTTTAATTAAATTTCAAAAAGGGAGACATTGCCAGATTCAACTTTTTAAATCAAGAATGTATTTCTTTCTAGAAAACTTGAATGGGAATTTTAAGTTCAATAAAAAAGGATTGGGTGCAGTTAGGTGCAACTGGATTCTGTATTATTTGTTAAAGTAAACCACAGAATTGTAAGTGATAGTTCTGATTATAAAACTGTGAAAAAAATATATATAAAAAAATTGCTTTTTAAAGCAATTTCTGTCTTACAGATAGGATATGGGAAGAAAGAATACAGAAAAGTTCAGACAAGGCTTTGAAAAACTTTTAAACATTTCTACTGTAATTATCTAGGAATATGTTTTCCAAGAGGGAGTAAGCAGAAATTAAATTTGCTAAACTGTACCATGTATGAGTTCAGAAAAAAACATTCTTGGCCCAAGTATTCATTTCTTAATGTCAGAAACATCAGTGGGAATCCATTAGACCAATGTTGAGTATTTCTGAAAAAAAAAAATGCTGAAAGCATTTTTAAAGAAATTTAAGAACAATAATGTTACAAGAAACTTCCAGGCATTGAAAGAAAGAAAAGACTTTTTTCCCCCTCTATTAATCTTACAATCTAATAGCTCCTATTTTATGGGTGTTAATTTACAAGAAATGATGCGAGTGGTGTTCTGAAAAAATATTTTCCTTTGTGCTGTCTGAAGCAGACAATGTGGAGGGCCAACAGCTGTGTTAGTGGACAGATCAGGGGCACCTGCTTCCTCATTAATTAAGGTTTCTTCTGAGCTGCACCTGGGCTGTGGGTTGTAGCTCACAGGGTTTTGGTCTCGTGTCTTCAGTGACCCCAGCCTTCTCTGCAGGGAAAGCAGAAAATGTGTTGGTAAGAGGAAAGGAAGGAGTCCTTCAGTATCAGAGGTGAGTGAAATGGGTGGATCAGTCTGTAGGTGATGAGGTCGTGGGACCAGAGGCTGGTTGAGTGGCACGGGTAGTAGTCAGTTATCTGGAAAATGGGTGACATAGGCTTGAATTTTCACTGTTAGAGAAGATGAGACTCTACATCTCTCACATCTAGTTGCTTAGCTAATGTTTATTAGGTGAAAGTGGGATGGCCTAAATCTCCCATCAGAAAGAAAAGAAGTTATTTCTTGTGTTACCTTCTAGAACAGAAGTTTATATGCCTGTGGCTCTGCTGTTTAGGCTGCAGCCCTTAATATGGGATCCCTCCAGTGCCTTCAGTCCTGAGGAAGGGCAGGATTGGAAATATTTTTCTCTTCAGTGCTTGGTGTTGGACTGTTGAGGTATATCTTGACTCAGCTTAGTGGACCTGTCTAAATGATCAATGTGACTCTCTGGCTTTGTGTGAGGTGTCTTGGTGGATACAAAGGCAACTGAATTTACCTCAGAAAGGTTTAAAAAACTTCCCCTGGTCTCAAAGTACAGCAGATGCTGAATGCAAGTGAAACATGGATTTCAGGACTCAGGCTTTAACAGAAATATTCTCAGAAGTTTTCATCTAGGGAAATAAGTTGTGTTATTGTGGCAGAGAAACTGGTGAAAAGGAAACAAAGCTAGCAATTAGGAAGTAAGGCTGTATAGTGTATCAATGATGGAGCTGTGGGAGGGAGGAGGAATAATTTATGGTGCTGCAGGTGTCTATGTGCCAGCTAGAAATACTCCAGGAATTTGCATCTTTACCTGACTTTTGCAGGGAAGTTACTCTACTGTTTACTAGTTCTGGAGGTGAAAACTTAAGTCTCTTTAATGATATATACAAACTTAGATGTGCTGCTTCAATGTGTTAAAGTGTCAGAAAGTTTGTTTACATGCTCAGGCTGCTCTAATTAAATTTAAATCTGCTTTAAAATGATTTAATTAGAGTAGAGCAAGCCTTCTGCAGACATTTTAATATCTGTTTAAATTGGCTATATTGCTTTGGTTAGTACGGAAATTTATACTTAAGCTACAAGCAGATTATGCCTTTTTAAGTTGTCATTTTTAGCTGTGATGTTATGTGGAAGTGTGTATCTTCTTGTTAAATTGTAATTGCCAAGGAAAAAGTAGATGTTTCAGAAGCATTTTAAATACATGTCATGGTATTACCTGTTCCATAAGGTTTACATGTATCTGGTCAGCTGGTAGAAGTCATTATATATTGGTTTTTAAGAATTTCTCATGTGCTGGCATTGATATAATTTATGTTAAAATTGTTTCAATCCTGTACACAAAACTGGATGTACACGGTGAACAAGTTCTTACAGATCTTATACTTTTGTTTAATGAAGAGTAAAACTTGTTTTGCCAGAAGGGTTATCAGATCAAAGGACTAAAAAAAATTTGTTTTGTTGTTTTCCCTTGTTATTGTCAAGAAGATGAGCAAGGCTGATTGTCAAGAGTGTACCAAAGAGTTGGTAGTGGTTCTGAGATGGACACTGTCTGACAGAAAGAAGCAACCTCGGCA
>KL274617.1:21183-33450 GCA_000699545.1 Podiceps cristatus
AAAAAGTTATTGCTAGTGAGAAAGTATGGTTTGTGAAGAGCAAAGAAAAGACTGTTAGCTCAGATTTAAAAAAAAAAAAAAAAAAAAAGTAGAATACCCTATTTGTGATGAGAATGTCAGAACATCATATGCTATGCAATTTATTCCATGTGGAGTCTTAGAATCCAATAAAAAGATTTTGCCTAGTGGCAAGGTGCATCTAGCTCTTTGAAAACTTCCAGAGATGTGGAACATTCATAGGAAAACAAACAAACAAAAAAAGAATGGTAGTGTATTATAGAATAAGCAAACATACAGAATCTGATAACTTAAACTGCAGTATTAATCTGTACTAGTTCATTGTCTATTTTGAGGAAGTTGCATGCTTATTTCATGTAATAAAAGCCTAAAAACTGCTTATTTTCCTCTTTGACTGGAAAGTCACTTTAAGATTAGACCGTCTTCTTTTTTTAAATAATTGTTTGACATCACAGATTCACAGAGAATAATAGATTCCAACCCAAACAATTACACCTGTCCTTGAAAGGATGATCACTAGTCTCACATTCAACCTCAAGTGGAATCAGATTCATTATAGTTCTTTTATTGTTCTTAGTCATTTAACTCTGCTATTTCACATCCTTGTAGGGTTTTTGGGTGGTTGTTTTCCCAGAGCTATTTACGAAGATTTTGGATCACCTATTTTAAAACTAATAAAGTATCAGAAGTTCAGAATTCTCATTGTGGGCATCAATGAAGGGTGGCGTGGTTCTGTAATCCTGTGCTCAGGTGCACAACTCTCCTCTCATTCTCCTTCACAATTAACGATTTCTCTCTTAATAACATAGAAAGTGAATAAAAAATCCACTGATCCTCACTGAGGTAAAGGTTGTGCAACATCACAACTTATTCGTTTTGGAGCTGTGTAGTGCCCTTAGGAAAAATCAGACAGCAGTCCTGCTACACAAGGCTTAGAAAAATACAGATTTGTCAGAAGTTGGAAGGGCAGATACCCACTGGTAGACTCTTCGATGAAGGTAATGCTTCATGTAGATGGGGAAGAGCAATGATGGACTTTCTTCCAGACTCTCAGTCTTCCCCTGACTCAGCTGGTGCTGGAGCTACAGCTGTGCCTGCCTTCTGAATAAATCCATTTAATCTTCTTGGACAGCCACAGAGGGCTAAGAATAATCTTGCTCTTTAGATTTGACTTTTTTTTTGTCAAATACACATGCATCCATCATTCATTAAACGTTAATGTCTACAGAAGCAATATAGTGTTTTAAACTTTAAGAATGCGGAAATAAAAGAAGAGTAGAAATAAGTAGTTGTTACAGTTGCAGAGATCGTAAAATGTTTTAATTTTTATTTTACCTTTTAATGAAGAATTACAGACTGTGTTGGGGTGGACCAAATGGAGTCTTACAGAGTTCTTATTGAGTTCTATAGAAATAATGCAAAACTTACTACAAGATGCAAACTTCCATTAAACTCGGGAGTCTATTACCTCCATGATTCCTTTTTTTGTCTAATATTTAACCTAATGACTTATGTTGTGTACACACATCGTTCCCAAGTGAAAAGCCTGTGGCTGTGATGGAAGAACTGATCTATTTTGACTCCTTATTCTCTCCGAGGGTGAGAAATGTGTGTAGCTCTGGAGAAAACAGGTTGCTGCTTATCAGCTGTCATTAAAACTGTTACTCTATTTTAAGCTAGAGTTCATAGCTGAAACTTACTTGCTCTCAGCATGACCATAGAATGAATATATTTACATATACACATATATGTAATTATGAACAAATGTATGTAAAGTTAGTTTTGTGGAGTTTTTTCATCAATCAAATTTAACTTGAGGTCTACTTTGCCACTGAAATTGAAAAGAGAATAACAGTCCCTGTGAAGAGCAATGTGGTGAAGAATAAATAAAACTGGTTGTGGCTCATTGATTCTCTTTTGAAGAGAGCAAAGACATAATATAGATTGGAAAATATAATGTACTGCAATATATTGCTCTCATATATTGGAGATGAAGCTTAGGTTCCCACGTGAGACCAGAAGAATCTAGATTTTGCCTTTTACTGCCCAGCTCAGAATGCAATTTCTTTAATATAGAAAACAATATATACCTTATATTCTTCTCTTCTTTTTGTAATGTATGTTTTTCTGTATGAAACAACTGGGATTCCCCCCTGCCCAATTGTTCCAACTTTCTTGCAGTAACTCCCAGGTATAACCATACTTTGGCATTAGAACATCAGAAGCGTGTGGCTTTTGGAGGATTTTTGTTGACAATCTACATGTAAAGTATTAAGTATAAACCTGTCTTGTAAAATAAATGTAGAATTGTTTAGGTTGGAAGAGACCTTTAAGATCATTGAGTCCAACTGTTAACCTTGTCAGTGTTGGACTGCCCAGTCCACCACAAAACCATGTCCCTAAGCGCCACATCTACGTGTCTTTTAAATATCTCCAGGGATGGTGATTCCACCACTTCCCTGGGCAGCCTGTTCCAGCATCTTCAGGTGAAACACTAAAGACTGGTAAGTAAAAAAATTTTGTATTTTTGTTTCTAAAAGAAGATACTACTGAACTTTTTGTTATATTCATGTATATACATTTTAATTTATATATGTGTGTGTGTATATATATATATGTGTATATATATATATAAAATGGGCTCAAAAACTGGGATTCAACTTCACATTGCCAAAACTAAAATATTCTGAAAATAAAATAATCCCAAATAATATTGATAAATCCACCAGGTTAATAAGGGAATGGTTAGTTTTTATTTTCATTTATTTCTATATTCATTCTCTTATATGTATTTGCAAGCAATTCAGGTAAGAATACGTGTCAATGTATAAAGTAAAGGCATACTTTTATTTATGGGGTTTATTGCACTTGTTTTCAGGGGATTAGTTAGATATTCTCAGTGCCTGTACTGACTCATTTCACTGTGCGTGCCAACATTCCCCTCTCTGTCAGTCACATGCTTATATAAGCCGTCAGGTCTGAACTCAAGCAGCTCTGGAGAACTCGCCCTCTGTACTGAATCTACTGCTCAAACTTGTGTAAAGTATGTCTTCTAGACACTTCAATGGAGACTTTTTAAACATACAGTAAAAAAAAAAAAATGTAAGTTGGTTTTTTTAGAATCAACTTTTTATTTTACCAGAGATGATGAGAATCTATTGTCTATATTACACTGCATTGCATAAAATGCATAGAGTGAATTCTGACTACCTGAATCAATGCCAGACTTAAACATCACAATAATGGCGCTTTTTTTTTTTTTTTTTTTTTTTTTGTCTGTGCTGCAAGTTGCTAGGGTCTGCAGGCCCTATGGGTAAGGGCTGGGTCTGTCAGCTCACCGTTCACCAGACTCTCTCTTCCCCTCTGTTTCTGGCCGTATAATCCCATCACTTGTTCTGTGCTAGTTCTATTCCTTATCTGTTCATGTGCTAAACCATTTCAGTTCAGTAACCTGCAGAAAACTACCTCAGCATAAAGCGATTTGCAAGTTGCTAGGGTCTGCAGGCCCTATGGGTAAGGGCTGGGTCTGTCAGCTCACCGTTCACCAGACTCTCTCTTCCCCTCTGTTTCTGGCCGTATAATCCCATCACTTGTTCTGTGCTAGTTCTATTCCTTATCTGTTCATGTGCTAAACCATTTCAGTTCAGTAACCTGCAGAAAACTACCTCAGCATAAAGCGATTTCCCGCCCCCTCCCCTTGTGTTGATGGTTAAATAAGCTTACTGCGTAATCAGGCGAGTACCAGAGCTAATAACAGCGAGCAGGCAGGGATGCGTGGCGAGAGGTGGGGGAGGACTGGCATTACCCTCTTTGCAGCAGTGAACCACTTAATCAGCTCTTTTGCAATGTAGAGACTAATTAGTGTCTTGAATTTAGATGTCAAACTTGTCATGACAACTAAGCTAGGCAGTCTTAATACTATCCTATAGATCACTAGCGTATTTTCATTCTGTATTATTTTTGACTTGGCACATCTATTCCTGAGTATAAGGAGAGAGGCTTTTGTATTTTGAAAATTGCTTAACCCTTCAGAATACTTTTTTCAAAAGACAAAGGAGAAGATCAGATTAGAAAGATGATGTCATAAAACAAGTGGAAGCTGGCTGTTTTCCCACTGTTCTGCTCTGTAAGAAATTTGGAGCTAGTAAAGAGATCATCTAAAAATATGCAAATTAGTGGGAAACACAAGGAAGTTGTTAAAAAGGTTAGACTGAGATTATAAATATTGCCTAACTGCAAGTGTTACCCGTCTTTTCCACAAATAGATGCTAGTTTTCTAAAGTAAATAAAATCTATCTTTTCTGTTTCTTGAAATCAGACTTGCAAGTATCTCTGAAATAATTTTTTGAATTATTCTCTACTAGGAACATGAACAAAAAAAGCTATTTATTATGATGTTTCAAAATAAATGTGTTTCTTACTACTTTAAAGATAGTATGAAAAAAATCATTGTCCGTTCCTTTTATATGATGCATAAAAGTGCTTACGTTATCAAGATTTCACACACAGTGATAAATGAGATGCCACCTCATTTGAGTAGATTTAGCACAGGTAATAAATCTGTAGAGAGAGAAAATTTCAAAGAAAATAACTGATAGCAAATAAACCTAAAAAACTCTAACCTCTCTAAATGGCCTGTCAGCAGTTCAGCATTTACCTAGATTATGCAAGTTATTTCTTCTTGTGCAACCTTTCATCAAGCTATTTGAAAGGAGTCTATACTTTGAAAGTAGCTGCCTTGGCTTTTCGCTGTGCATTATTACTACATTCAGCAGTAGGATGAATAGCTGAAATTTCTGTCAATAATTCTCAAATTTCCAGTTGCATATAATCTCTTAATGTTATGCTCACTTATTTCTTGGGGCAACTCATTACAAGGTTAGAGAAGGAAATTTCACATTTTTTCTCTGAGCTTTTCTTTAACATTTACCATCCTATTGTGGACACACAATTAGTAGAAAAGGGTGATGAAATGTGTCTTTCAGTCTTGGTTTTAGTTTTGGGGGCATTATAGGGGTTAATGCCAAAGATTCCTTTCGCTTTGAATCCAGTCTCTGTGAGAGGCCTTGACAATGTTTAAGAAAGGTGTGAAAGAACATAAAAACTGTAATACTGGCACTTCCCCGGTATTCCAGTCCCAAACAAAGCGTATCTTGGGGACTTTTAAAGTCAGAAGATATCACCTCTCTGCATTTAATATGCCTGGAGGTTGTTTTTTTTTCTTTTGTTCTTTGACTTGTAACTTTTTAATGTGTACAATTGTCTCTTGGCAAGGAATTCCACAACATAACTAACTAGTGCATGAAGAAATACTTTATTTTGAACCATTTACCAGTTTAGCACACAAAGCTTCTTAATGAGTTTCACAGGCATCACAACTCATCATGCACGCTGAAAACAAGTGGATTATATTGCAAATGTGTGTAGAAACATTTTAAATTAAAATTGTGGATGTTTTATTTGACAAAGCTCCACATGAAACTTGTTGGCATTGTGTTTTTTCATGTGGTTTTTTTTTTTTTTTTTTTAATTTGGTTTTTATATTTACAAACCCTAAATATTGCTGCCAGTGAATCTTAAGGTTCCCATCCAACCTGTTTTCCAGTGGGAAGGATGTTCATTTGGAAAATATCTAGAAGTGCTACGCTTTAAACTTGTGCTAATAAGTACTTTTTAACAAAACCTTCTCTCTATAACTGCCAAGAGTGTAAGTCCACTGTCAATTTCTGTTGACAACTCTTCTATAAATGGTTCTTGGCTCTGACAAGTATTGTAATCACCATAATGAAATCTAGGTTTTAGGCATATATTCCTCCTGTGAAGGCTGTATGAACAATATGCTAACAATGTTGAAAACTAAGCTTGCTCACTAGGGGGTTACAAGCTGCCAAAGACATTATTCCTTTAAAACAGTGCTTAGAAGTCTTTGTTCTGACAGTTTGTTGTTTTTTTTTTTTAACAAATAAACAAGATTTTAAGGAAAAGCTAACAGTTTCAAATGCTGCCTTTTGAGTCACTGAATGCTTTCCATAGCTTAGATGTTTTTTAGATCAGAAAGTAACGTATCGGCTTCATGTTCTGAGAAAAAGTCTAGAATGGTTTTTGTTTGTTTTCTTACAAAGTCATAAGCATTACAGACTCTGCAAGCACACAATAGCTAAAACTGTAACTGCAGCTTTTCCTGAGAAACGAAGTAAAAAATGTCTAGGAATGGATTTCCTATGTGTTTCTTATTTTACTGAATACTCTTAACTCCTGATTTGAAGATTCTCTACAAATCGTCTTCAGAGCTACTCTTTAGGAAGGAAGGCTCATCTTTTCTGTCATGACTGCTGTCGTGGTTCAGCCCCAGCCAGAGGCCAGGTGCAAGGCTTGCTCCCTGTTCCTGGCGAGTGGGGGAGAGAACTGGGGAAAAAAGAGGCAAAACCTGTGGGTTGGGACAACAGCAGTTTAATCGGGCAGTGAAGGGGAAGAGATCAAACCAACCCAAACACCACCAGTAACAGCGGGCACAGTGTCACAGTGTGGGTCACTCACTGCCCAGTCGCTCCCGAGCAGCCATTTCCCCTCTCTGCACTTGCCCCCTCTGTATAGGCAGCATGGCCATCACACTGTACGGATTAGCCCCCTGGCCAGCTCCTGGGGAAAACTAACCCTATCTCAGCTGGAACCAGGCCATTATCCACCCCTTTTTCTATACCATCTATGCTGTACTCAGACCCCACGCTTTCTGATTACTCACCACCACTTTCCTGTCATTCATACATATATATATGTATATATATGCACACATAGAGACATCATTCTCTTAGTCTATGGACCCTCCCTTCAAAGTGTCTATTGAGTTCATTTAGTCCACAACTTCAGGCTCCATCTGTCATAATAGTCTCTTGAGGCAGGGAAGGTGACACGGAGTTCGCTCAGTCAGCCAAGCAAGACTGGACCTTGGTATGGTGCGACAGGTGACACTGGACGCAGTGGGAGGATGGCGTGTAGCGTTGGACTGTTGCATGTTGCATCTGGAACTTGCAGTTGTAGCATCTGGTGCAGCTGGTGTATCATGTCTATTGTCTGTGGGTTACAGATTTCGATCTCTTGAGGAAGTTGCTAGGTGTCAGTTGCTAAAGCCAGTTCTGCTTCCATTACCCGCTTTTGCCCAGATTCATCAATGGTTCATTCTTTATTAATTTGGGTAATTTTTGCTGTAATACCATTGAACTGGCATATAGCAACTGTAGCAGTAATGACATACAGTGACAGGGTTATGTAACAATCAACATACAATTTAATTAATTCACTATTCTCACCCAAAGTCAAATCCCCTTGAGGCACACATCGGACCTCTCTATCCTTTCACATCACCCACCAAGTACACCCAGATCCTTAAGTGAAAGCAATCCCACGGATGGGTTTGCCTTTGCTCACGGCAGGAATAACCCAGACTGTCTTCCCTAAAGTATTCTTGTGCACTGCAGGAACTTTATCCCACTCCAGAGTATGTAAAGGTTTTGACTGGGCAGGGCCAGCTCGACTGGTGGATCCCCTAGTGTTAACTAACCAGGTGGCTTTTGCTAAATGTGTGTCCCAATGTTTGAAGGTCCCACCATCCATTGCTCTCAGTGGAGTTTTTAACAATCCATTGTACTATTCAGTTTTCCCAGGGGCTGGTACATGACAGGGGATGTGATACACCCACTCAATGCCATGCTCTTTGGCCCAGGTGTCCCTGAGGATGGTTCGGGAATGAGTCCTGTTGTCTGACTCAATTCTTTCTGGGGTGCCATGTCACCATAAAACTTGCCTTTCAAGGCCGAGGATAGCGTTCCGGGTGGTGGCATGGGGCACAGGATATATTTCCAGCCATCCAGTGATTGCTTCCACCATCGTAACCACATGGCACTTGCCTTGGCGGGTCTGTGGGAGTGTGATGTAATCAATCTGCCAGGCCTCCCCATATTTATATTTCAGCCATCTTCCTCCATACCAGAGAGGCTTTGACCGCTTGGCTTGCTTGATTGCAGCACATGTTTCACACTCATGGATAACCTGTGTGATAGTGTCCGTGGCCAAGTCCACCCCTCAATCATGAGCCCATCTATATGTTACCTCTCTTCCCTGATGGCCTGAGGTGTCATGGGCCCGCTGGGCTAGGAATAATTCACCCATATGTTGCCAGTCCTGATCCACCTGTGCCACTTCAGTCCTAGCAGCCTTGTCCACTTGATGGTTGTTTTGATGTTCCTCAGTGGCCCGACTTGGGTACATGAGCATCTACATGATGCACTTTTATAACCAGCTTCTCTAGCTGGACAGCAATATCTTGCCACAACTTGGCAGCCAGATGGATTTGCCTCTGTGCTGCCAGTTGCTCTGCTTCCATTGCTGTAACCACCCCCACGTGGCATTTGCCACCATCCTTGAGTCAGTATAGAGGTAAAGCAAAGGCCATTTTTTCTCATTTGGCAATATCTAAAGCCAGCTGGATGGCTTTCACCTCTGCAAACTGACTCGATTCACCTTCTTCTTCGGTGGCTTCTGCGATTTGTCGTGTAAGACTCCACATGGCAGCTTTCCACCTCTGATGCTTTCCCAGAAGACAACAGGAGCCATCAGTGAACAGACTTATTCCTTTTCATTTCTGGCAGTTTATTATATGGTGGCACCTCTTTAGCACGTGTCACCTCTTCCCCGGTTTGCATTCCAAAATCTTTGCCTTCTGGCCAGTCCATGATCACTTCCAGGATTCCTGGGCGACTGGGGTTTCCTATTCAAGCCCACTGTGTGATCAGTGCAACCCACGTGCTCCACATGGCATCAGTTGCATGATGTGTAGATGGGACTTCCCCTTTGAACATCCAGCCCAGCACTGGCAGTCGGGGTGCCAGGAGGAGCTGTGCATCAGTACCAACCACCTCTGAAGCAGCTCGAACCCCTTCATATGCTGCCAATATCTCTTTTTCAGTTGGAGTATAGTGGGCCTCAGGTCCCCCTATATCCCGAGCTCCAAAACCTCAGGGGTCAACCTTGAGTCTCCGCTGGTGCTTTCTGCCAGAGGCTCCAGGTAGAGCCGTTCTCCCCAGCTACAGTGTAGAGCACATTTTTTACATCTTGCTCTGCCCGGACTAGTCCTAGGGACACAGCATGAACTAGCTCCTGCTTAATTTGTTCAAAGGCTTGTCATTGCTCAGGGCCCCATCTGAAATCACTCTTCTTTCATGTCCCTTGATAGAGAGGGGGCTTAGTGAAGCTGTAAATTGGAATATGTATTCTCCAGAAACCCACAACGCCTAAGAAAGCTTGGGTTTCCTTTGGTTATTGCTGTTTTGTTGATCACATCTGTTGGGATCTGACAGCGGCCATCTTGCCATTTTATTCCTAGGAACTGTATCTTCTGTGCAGGTCCCTTGACCTTACTTCATTTTATGGCAAAGCCAGCTGTCAGAAGAATCTGAATTATTTTCTCCCCTTTCTCAAAAACTGCTGCTGCTGTGTTACCCCGCACAATGATGTCATCCATGTATTGCAGGTGTTCCCGAGATTCACCCTTTTCCAGTGCAGTCTGGATCAGTCCATGGAGGATGGTGGGGCTGTGTTTCTACCCCTGAGGCAGTTGGTTCCAGGTGTACTGGACGCCCCTCCAAGGGAAAGCAAACTGTGTCCTGCACTCTGCTGACAAAGGGTTTGAGAAAACTGCATTAGCAATGTCAGTTATGGCATACCACTTGGCTGCCTTTGACTCCAGTTCTCACTGCAGTTCTAGCATGTCTGGCATGGCAGCACTCAGTGGTGGCGTGACTTTGTTCAGGCCGTGATAGTCCACCATTAATCTCTATTCTCTGATAGATTTCCACACTGGCCATATAGGACTATTAAACGGTGAGTGAGTCTTACTGATGATTTGTTGGCTCTCCAGTTGATGAATCGCCTTGTGGATGGGAGCCAGGGAGTCTTGGGTGGTGCAATATTGCTGCCGGTACACCATCCTGGTAGCAATTGGCACCTGCTGTTCTTCAGCTCCCAGCAATCCCACAGCGAAAGGATTTTCTAAGAGGCCAGGCAGAGTAGGTAGCTGTTGGTTCTTCCCTGCATTCACAGTGGCTATACCAAAAGCCCATTAGTACCCCTCTGGGTCCTTGAAGTACCCTCTCCTGAGGCAGTCTATGCCGAGGATACAGGAGGCCTCTGGGCCGGTCACAATGGGGTGCTTTTCCCACTTGTCCCATTAAGCTCACCTCAGCCTCCAAAACAGACAATTCTTGGCATCCCCCTGTCACTCTAGAGATCCAGATGGGTTCTGTGCCCCTATATCCTGATGGCATTAGGGTACACTGTGCACCAGTATCTACCAAAGCCTTGTACTTCTGTGGGTCTGATGTGCCAGATCATCGAATCCACACAGTCCAGTGTATACAGTCATCCCTTTCCTTCTCCTGGCCAGAGGCAGGAACCCTCTAGTCCTCTTCTTCGTCAGAGTATTCTCTGTCTGACCCTTGCAGAGCCAGACCAGAGGGCTCCTCACCAGGATCAAGGGAGATGATTCCAACTCTTCTATGTTTGGGAAATCACTGATTGTAATCTTGTGTGTCTACAGCAATTAAGCTGACAGCCTTCTTGGGTGGCCTTTTAACAGCTGTCTTCCTTCTCAGTTCCGTACACAGACTTCCAGCTTAAAGGTGGGTTCACCATTTCGCTTCCTCAGGAAGAACCAGAGTGCTCCATGTAGCATGCACCTGGAGCTCCCTTTCCCTCTGACCAAAGCAGGAGAGGACTGATTTCTTGGGGCACCCCTCATAGCCAAGGCACTGTCCCCTAGGGATGAGGTACGGAGGTTTCCTTCAAAGTTCTGGAACCAGAAGATACACCAGCTGTGGAGAGAGTATCAATATCTGGGCAATACATTGCTGCTAAACTGCCAGAACCTGACACTGGCACACTTTGCATCACCTTTCTCCCCATGGTCTGTGTGCACAGGGCATCCTCTGGATCTTTGGAGACCTTTTCATTGTCTAGGTCACTGTAGATGACTTCCAGTACCACTAATTCTTTCAAGTACTGGATGCCTTCATCTGCAATAGTCCACCTTCCTGGGGAGTTCACAAGATCTTCCTTGAATGGATATATTGCCCTCACATTTGAGAGGAGCCTTCTCCAGAGGCTGCAAATTGCTGCCTCTTTTCCAATTCCTCTCTCAATTCCCTGGTTCCTAGCAAGGGATCCCAGCTGTTGGGCTTCCTTGCCTTCCAATTGCTGACTGTTGGCCCCATTACCCCAGCAGTGGAGCAGCCAGGCAGCACCAGCTCACTGGCGGGCAGCTGTAATCTTACCGCATGTCTCAAAGCTCGGATGAGGTCAAGGACGAGGTAGTTTCTGGTTCCTGGCTGAATTCTCCCACCCTTTCCTTCAATGTCTTTGTTGAAGGTCCGGCTTCTTGATCAGACCCTTCCTCCTCTTCCTCCCTTACTAATCAATGATATGGACCTGTTGTTCTTGTCATCCATTGTTTTTTCTTAACTACTAGGGCAATTACTGTAGTTGTTTGGGTCCCTATCTCAACCATAGTGTCCTCAGATGCAGTTTGGTTCCCTGCCTGAGCCACAGTCCTCTTGAGAGTACTGAACCGTGGCTCGATAGGCACAGGCCAGGCCACAGTTCGGTGCTAGGAGCTGTTGGTTTTCGTTGGAATAGGCAAGACAGCCTGCTATCAGGCAGTGCCTCAGTTTGCCAGGGTCCTTTGCCTGTTCAGGTGTAAAGTCCCAGGCTATGGGAGGTGACAACCGCCCCAGGAACCTGCCCAAGGCCTTCCACACACCCTGCTGCCCAGGGACCGGAGCCTCAGCTCACATTTCAGTATTGCCTCACCCAAAGCCTGTCTTCTCTTCCACCAGGGCGAGACTAGATGCCACAAACCCCATCATATGCCAACAGTATTGAGCAGTACTAAACAGCTCACATAAGGCTAAGCAAGGACCTCAGGAACCTGCCTAATAAACCTCTCCATGTCAATCCTGGGCAGGGAGAAGGAGATGTGTTCCCTCACGCTCCCCCAGCACAGCAAGGCTGTCGGTGCCAGGACACAGCATGCGCTTCTTGTTCCTTTTAGCACCTTGCCAAGGCCAAAGAGATAACGGTGCAGCCAACAAACTTTACAACCAGTACAAGAGATTCTTACTTAGTAACTCCTACAACATGCTTAACACAAACTGTGGTGGTTGTTGCCCCACCTTGGGCGCCAACAAGGACTGTTGCGGT